>JZKD02S2082931.1:158599-169784 GCA_000966675.3 Picea glauca | reverse complement strand
TTATCAACCATGACAAAACAATAATGAGTCATATTTACATCAAACACTATTGGGTCCATTACCCAAACCTTTGTGTTATGGGTCTTTCTTCAAGGGTTGACATCAATGACAACCAGCCTTAATCAATATTTTTAGCATCTTGGAAAAAGGAAAATATAATGAAGAAACTCTTATTTGATGAAGAGAATAACAATAAAGAGATTGAAAGTATTGATGTTTTCTCCATATTGAAAGACATAAATGGGATATAATTTGATTATATTTTGATGGAGATCTCATTTATGACACAGATGATGATGGTTCTACATATATGATTCCATATTTTTGGTCACATGGATAGGAAAACATATTTACAAAATGTGAAACTTACTTCATGATGTTGGAGAAATTTTTATTTTCAGCACACTAGTTCAGTGGGAGTTAACTGACTAGTTCTATTTTAGACCATCACTATTATGCATGCATTCTTAAGATAAGAAGTCATTGCCTATATGAGTGAATATCACTCACTCTTTGAAAATATCATAATATACATTGATTCTCATTCTTCATATTATATATATCTTCCTTTTCTTCATAAGATTTGTTTGTGTATGCTTTAGCTAGGTTTCCTGTGCATGTTTCCATGAAACACTGACATGGTATCAGAGTCGAGGTGCTTGGAGCAACCCAGAAAATCCAGAGAAGAGAGAAAGAGGATTTAATTATTGATTAAACCTAGTTTCTTCCATTGTCACGGCCTATCCCTATTGAGAGGTGTGACAATTGGAATCGTCGCAGCCTATCCCTATCGAAGGGTGCGATGATCACACTCACGATGTTGAATCGTCGCACCCTATACACATTCAAGGTGTGACATCGTCACACTGTATTCTTCACCCAGGTGTGATGATTCATTTTTTCACAATCGTTGTACATTATCCTTCTCTAGGTTGCGACGATTCAACATCATCGCACTATATCCTTCTCTAGGGTGAGATGATTCAAATGCCCTTTAGAAAATTGTTTTTTTTTAGTAAAATAGCCATATCTCGAAATCTGCGATCTGGGTTTTGATGAATTTTTTACCAGAGATGTATAACATAGGGCTACTCATGATCAAAAAACATTGCATAAACCCACATCATATGTTAAGAGATATAGTGGCTTTATCATATCTCTAACTACCATGGAATCGTCTGTGATATCTCGGAATCCACGATCTGGGTTTTCAAGATCTTTTCAGAATCAATAGCAGGGATGGAAACGATGCAACTTCTTCAATCAAGTTTGGTGATAATACTCACACCATACAACTATTTTTATTGGAATCCAAAGGCCGCATTCCAACTCAAAAGAAAAGGACTATATAATTTGACGATGGCAACATAAACATAACCTACATCAGCGCTTGAGAAGATCAGATGGAAGAACCGTAAGGATGAGGCCACGTGACTACTTCTTGATTTAATCTCCATTGATTTATGGTTTCATGTTTCCGCATGAAACACTCCAAATGATATCTGGACCACCTTGGAAGGACTCTTTGGAAAGTAGGATGAGATGCGAGGTCATATGCTTGAGGTAGAGTTGAATACCTTAGACCCTAAATTTTTTGATAATATACAATATTTCTTTACTAAATTTAAGTCTTTGATATTGATCTTGTGTAAATGTGGTATTGACAAGTCTACACAAAAGAAACAACTTATTCTAACAATATTGGCCAAGCTAGGATCATAATACGTTCTATATGTCTCCAATTTCCATTATGGCAGATGTCTTTTGGGAGAAAATTGGAAAATGCCTACGATGGCTCAGTTCATTGAGTCTCTCACACAAGGGCATACAAAATGCATACATATGGGCCTCATGAAATATTCCAAAGCACATGCACTCACCATGCATGATGGAAAAGGGTCATACAATCAGATATCAAAGCATAAATGAAAGGAGCTATTACATCTAGAGTCAAAGGGGGAGGGATATTCCAAACCCTTCAAGGATTCTTCAAGATCCAAAGAATCTTCAGATTCCAAGAAGAATAAGAAGGGAAAGAAGTGCACTTACTGCAATAAACCAAATCATGAAGAATCCACATGCATGAAGAAACAAATCAATCTTATGGCACATGAACTTCAATAGAACAACCTTGGAAACTTCATTACAGAGGGAGTCAAGAAGAAGAAGGAAGAATATCTTTCTCCTAAGAAAGGTAACCATCATGCTCTTGTTGCAATTAATTCCTCATCTAATTCATGGATTATAAATTCTGGCACATCACATCATATGGCAGCGAAAGAGGAAGTTTTATTTTCTTTAAGTCCATGCTCAAGACCCCCTATTCTCATGGGGGATGATACTCTAGTAGCAATAGCAAGATAAGGGAGAGTGGAAATCCATAATGGAATTTTTAAGAATGTTTTACATGTTCCAAATATTTCTATGAATCTACTCTTAGTTTATCAGATCACTCGGAAAGGTAAAAAGGTTGAATTTACATCAGATTCAGTTTCAGTAATTGACATGCATGAAAATTCCATCATTTCAATTGGTGAGGTGGATCACAAGTCAAGGTTGTATAAATTCACTAAGTTTTCTGATGATGACCCCTCTTTTCTACTTACACATAAGGAGAGTACTTTTCATGCACCTCCAGTGCAACATGCATATACTCTTGTGCTTCCATTAGTTTCAGACATTAGAGATGATTCCATACACTCATATTATGTACATGGAAATAAGCGGGTATTACATTCAGATAAGAAGCCATCATTGAAGCTTCAACAGATGCCCAAGAAGAAAAAGTTCACACTTCATGAAGTAGGTATCCTTACAGGGAATCCATTGGATTCGAGGAGGACTCGATCTTAGCATGAGGAGCCTTCTGATGTACTTTCAACTTATGAACTAGCGATGCCCATGCATTGTTATATAGTTCAATATCATGATCTACAAATCTACACTGAGGTCGTGGGAAATCCATTATGGAAAGAATCCATGCAAAAGGAGTAGGACTCACTCCTAAAGAATCAGACTTGGCATCTGGATCCACTTCCACCAGAAAGGAATATTTTTAGGTGCAGATGGGTCCATAGGATTAAGAGGTACAAGGCTAGATAGGTTTCCAAAGGACTTCATCAGATCCATACAAATTTCGATATCTTCACGAAGACTTTCAGTGAGCAGAAGTTTCAGACTTTGCGGTATTGTCTTGCAATGAAGAACATAGTTTCCTCACAACTACCTTTTCTTCTTTTGATGCATTGTCTTTTTAGGGGGGGGTTTGTTCCCATGTGGTTTTCCCTCTTTCCTCTTTTTTATTTAGTATTCATTAGTTGCATTGTACATGAGTACCTAATATGGCCTAGTATCCGGGACTCATTTTTTACTCCATAGTGATATTCTAGGGGGGGTGTTGGAGAAATTTCTATTTTCGGCACACAAGTTCAATGGGAGTTAACTAACTAGTTATATTTTAGACTTTCTAATTTTAGACCATCACTATTCTACATGCATTCTTGAGATAGGATTCCATTGCCTATATGAGTGAATATCACTCACTCATTGAACATATCATAATATGCATTGATTAGCATTCTTCATATTGTATCTCTCTTCCTTTTCTTGATAATCTTTGTTTGTGTATACTTTAGCTATGTCTCCTATGCAGGTTTCCATGAAACACTGACATGGTATTGGAGCCAAGATGCTTGGAGAAACCCAGACAAGCTAGAGAAGAGAGAAAGAGGATTTAATTATTGATTAAACCTATTTTCCGCCATCGTCGTGGCCTGTCCCTATCGAAAGGTGTGGAAATTGGAATCTTCATAGCCTATCCTTATCAAAGGGTGTGACGGTCGCACTCACAATGTTGAATTGTCACAACCTATACATAGTCAAGGTGTGACATCGTCACATTGTATTCTTCACCTGGGGTGTGACGATTTAGTTTTTCATAATTGTCGCACTTTATCCTTCTCTAGGGTGCAACAGTTCAGCATTGTTTCATTGTATCCTTCTCTAGGGTGCGACAATTCAACTACCCTCTAGAAAATTGGTTTTCTGCAGTAAAATAGCCATATATCGAAATCTGTGATCTGTATCGGGATGAAATTTTGACTAGATACGTATAACATAGGTATTCTCATGCTCACAAAATATATTTGAAACCCACATCATATTTTAGGAGATATAGTTGTTTTTTCATATCTATAGTTTCCATAGAACCGTTTGTCATATCTCAGAATCCACGATCTAGGTTTTCAAGTTCTTTTTAGAATCAATAGAAGGAATGGAGATGATGAAAATTATTCAATAAATTTTGGTGATAATAATCGCACCGTACAAATATTTTGAATGGAATCTTAAGGCCGCACTCCAACTCAAAAGAAAAGGATTGTATAATTTGACGATGGCGATAGAAACATAACCTACATCAATGCTTGAGAAGACCAGATGGGAGAACCTTAAGGATGAGGCCACATGACTACTTCTTGAGTTAATATCCACTAATTTATGGTTTCATGTTTCCACATGCAAGACTCCAAATGAGATATGGACCACCTTGGAAGGACTCTTTGGAAAGCAGGATGAGATGTGAGGTCATATGCTTGAGGTAGAGTTGAATACCTTAGACCCTAAAAGTTTTGATGATATACAAGATTTCTTTACTAAATTTAAGTCTTTGATATTGAACTTGGGAGAATGTGGTATTGAAAAGTCTACACAAGAGAAACAATTTATTCTAACAATATTGGCCAAGCTAGGATCAGAATACGTTGTACATGTCTCCAATTTCCATTCTGACAGATGTCTTTTGGGAGAAAATTAGAAAATTCCTACGATGGATCAGGTCATTGAGTCTCTCATATAAGAGTAGACAAAATTCATAAAGATGGGCCTCATGAAAGATCCAAAAGCACATGCACTCACCATGCATGATGGAAAAGGGTCATCCAATCAGAAATCAAAGTAGAAACAAAAGGAACTATTACATCCAAAGTCAAAGAAGGAGGGATATTCCAAACCCTTCAAGGATTCTTCAAGTTCCAAAGACTCTTCAGATTCCAAGATGAATAAAAAGGGAAAGTAGTTCACTTACTGCAATAAACCAAATTATGAAGAATCCACATTTTTGTGAGTGGTAAATCCCTTTACGAACTAACAAATAGGGTTATATTATGCATGCAGATATGACCAAAAGAAACCTACTTTCTACCTTCGTCCTCAGACATAACCCCCATTTATTTTCAGCAAATACATGGTTAGAAAAACATACCTTGTTCCAGGGGTTCGATGTCGATCCTTCTTCATGCTTGATCGATTGTTAGCAACTCTCCTCCCAAGGCTGACCTGCATACAAAACAAGCAACAAACTACACATGCATTTTACCTACAGGTTAATGGGTTAGAGATTCAAACATATATTTAATAAACTATGAAGAAGTCATAAAGTGGGATAGGAAAAGCATTTCTTTATTACTTTTAATGAATCAACTTACAACGTCGAGACGACCACCGCTCCATGAACCTGATCCTGGGCTCCTCTTCAAATGTCCTCCAACTTCTTTGCTCTGTATTGTTGCTTGCACACTGATGGATAAAGGGTTGGGATAGTGGGAATGTGAAATTGAGTAGAGTTTCTTTACTATTATCCTCCCTCTTCCAAATGGGACCCCTACCCCTTCTTTTATAGGCTAGAAGGAGCTAGGTATTTGGTCAAACCCTCGGCCATGCATGGCCAAAAGGTTTAGTTAACTAACCAAAGTTGTGTGTTCCGTCAGAAACTTCCCTATTTTCATGCTTTTGTAGGTACACATGGGCTATTTTAGGTCAGCTAGTGTGTACATGCGTGCAGTAGTGGAGTAGGGCACATGGGCCTTTATAAAAGAGGTTTTTTAAAGAGTTGTTCAGTAGTGTTTTGGAAAACAAGGAATCTGAGATGGTCTGATGCCACGTAAGCATGTATGGTGCAAATTAGGGTTATAACAGATGCCCCCTAATGTGTGAGGTCAGAAGAGCATCTGATGGCTGAAACACATTAACAATATTCATTGATGTGTCGAACAATTGAGCCCAAGGATCAGGAACTGGGAGGCGTCATCTGCAAAATAACAATTGTCTCCCTGAGGCGATCATACCCATGCTTGGGATAAAATAGAATCATGGCTACCAATCAAATACATTGTAGATCCATGTCATATAACTATATAAAGAGTAGTCGCGAACAATACACAGCAGAGCTACATCTCGAAATCAAAAAGATATACATATAGAGTATCCATCTTTTAGAAGTTGATATGGCCTAATGGCTGGAGATGAGGTCTTCAGAGCTTGAGAAACAACTTAAAAAATATTCAAAACTTAGGTAGGAGTGTAATATGAGTGTACGACTACACTACCCAGAGGTCTTCAATGGCTCATCGGTCATGGACTAGATCATCTTGATGATCAGACTTAAGGCTTCATTGATTTCGAGCAAGGACTTGATTGAATATTCAGGATGGCCGGGTATGTGGGCAAGGGACAAACTGCAGAAGGGCCGACTCAGGCTTGGTAAAAAAATTCTCGTGGATAACAACACAAAAAATGATGAGACTCAGGCAGCATGGCATTAACACAAGTTTACGAGGTAGGAGGCAATGCAAACTCTCCATATGTTTGGAAGAATAACCAAACGGAGGAGGACACAGCTTTATGTAGCGAGAACAGCTTCCTAAGGTCATATTAAATCCCAAGGTTTGATGAACCAAAAGATAGATGTGATTTAACCAAGGGCGACTCATTATGCTGCCAAGAAAGAAAATACTTTTCCCTTCCTCTTTTTGGGGTATATTTGATTTTTTTTTGTCTTTTTTCAATACTTTTTGAAAAAAGAATAAAAGAATGTTACGTTACAAAGGAGGATTGAGTGTCGCAAACGTACTAGTTCCAAGTTCACTGATCAAAGGGATAATCAGGGCAAAGGGACATATGCAAGAAAAGGACACTCGAGAAAAATCCTCCAGGGGCCAAAGGTGTCAAGACGCAAAGGCAAAGTGCTACAGGGCTTGCGTATAACTCATGCTTCAGATGGTTCAGTTGAGAGCAGCATGGAGCCGACATTAGGGCAAATACGTAGGTATGCAAATGAGATTAATAAAACACACAATGGTAACGTCCTTCGATGTAAGTTTAACGAGCCTAGAGAAGGTAAGATCGACGGTTTTTCATGTTTAGAGAGTCTGAAAAAAACATAAAAGGAGACTCCATTGGGGTACCTTTTTCGAAGGTAGCCTAGTCAGTTCAAAAAATGGATAAACTAGCACCGACAAGAGATCTATTCAAAAACCATTTTAACAAGTGTGATAAAGACAAGATCACTTCGCCATTTTTTCATTTTTAAGGAGTCTGAAAAAAGATTAACTATGGACTCCGTCAGGAATGTTCTTCTGGACCCGTTTAACGAGTGTGAAAGAATAAGATCACTCGACGATATTTTCAATTTTAGGAAGTTTGAAAAGAGCTTAACTATGGACTCTGTGGGGGTTCCTTTTTCGTAAATTTAGTCCCTTAGGCCCGAAAAAGGGTTAAAATTATACTTGAGGGAACTCTTCTAGAGAACGAAAGTTCCTTAGAGTATACCTTTGTTCGTACATTTGATCGTCCATGCCGAAAAAGGGGTAAACTACTACCGAACATATGTGACTTCACATTTCAGTTTAACGAGCGTGAAAGGCCACAAGATCGCTCGACAATCTTTTCATGTTTAGAGGGTCTAAAAAGGGATTAAAAGAAGACCCATTTAAGGGACATTCTTCTGGATCAATTTAATGAGTGTGAAGAAATAAGGTCACTCAGAAATCTTTTCATCTTTAGGGAGTCTGAAGAGGGCTTAAAGAAGACTCCATGGGGGCTACAACTCATGTATGAAATTGGTTCAGGTAGAGCCCAATGCTAGGCTCAGACCAAGAATCTCTTCGATAATCAACTTGGGAAGTCTCCCAAAAGGGAAGAAAACACAAACCACAGTGTAAGTCCTCCTGCGGGATAGAAACCATAGTCATGGCTTCAAGGATAGCCTTATCTGAAGGCAATTCAAAATCCAAGAAATCATGCAAACGAGGGTCGACAGTCCCAAAGGGTGAGAAAACTAACCATACTCCATATGACGATGGAGGTTCTGACCAGGACTGGTAGAGTCTATCAGCAAAGAATCACGATCACGAGGGCTTGAG
The DNA here is from genome assembly GCA_000966675.3 of Picea glauca. Lineage (NCBI taxonomy): Eukaryota > Viridiplantae > Streptophyta > Pinopsida > Pinales > Pinaceae > Picea > Picea glauca. Next base: position 161,586 of record JZKD02S2082931.1, on the reverse strand, counting down.
GATCTAGTAACAACGAGATCAGACTCAGAAGGATACTCAAGCCTAATTGGACCAAGAGGGGGAAACAAGGGCTCCCATGCCCCCATTGGATAAACCAATGGATCAATTGTTGAGACCAAGTCTCGAGAGGGAACACATGATTGCACAGGTTCCTACTCAGAAGCAATTGAACATCAAGGATAAGATGCCACATAATTAACCCATGGCGCGGTAGAGTCTGCACGAACGCTAGGAACATATAAAGGGGTAGTATGAAATAATGTTGAATTAGGATGGTGATTATCAGATGCCAGCTGGTCGATAGTGAAAATTCTTACATTGTGATGGAAATGCATCACTCGGAAGAGTGTAGACACCACAACATTCATAGCATATACATAATTAGGCCCAAGAAGCATATTGAAATCTAACGGGCCTTGTACCACTATAACATCGACACGGACAATATTCCCACCTAACGAGATAGGCAACTGAGGAAGAACCCCCAAATATTCACTAGGACGTTTGTCAAAAGCCAACGGTTCATGCGAAGAAGACACAAGCTCGGGAGATCCCAAGGCTTTCCAAACCGAGGAGGATAAAATACTTGTAGAGGCTCCTTCATCCACAATACATCGATAAATGATTGTTGAATTAAATTCAATCCTTATTTGAAAAGGTGTTGCAGAAGGAAGACGAGGCTCAACAAGGTCATTCCAATCAAAGGAAACCATCCTAGGGCTTGGAGGGGGTGTGCTCGGAATGAGAAGAATTCCCCCTTGTTCTGAAAGTACTGAACCAAAAATGCTAGAGACATAGTTGGTAGACACGTCACTCCCCAAAATAAGAGTGGGATCATTCGATGACTGCATCAGCATGACCACTTTCGCAACCATTGGATGAATAGTCTGTGGGACTACATGGTCTAAAGGTACCTCACTCCCCAGAAGAGGAGTGGGATTAGTCGATGACTACATCGGCATGACCACTTTCGCAACCAATGGTTGAATAGGCTGTGAGACTACATGGTCTAAAGGTACCTCACCCCCTAGAAGAGGAGTGGGATCAGCCGATGAATTCATCAGCATGACCACTTTTGCAACCAATGGTTGAATTGGCTACAAGAATACATGGTCTAAAGGTACCTTACCCCCCAAAAGAGGAGTGGGATTAGCCAATGACTACATCAGCATGACCACTTTCGCAACCAATGGCTGAATCGACTGTGAGGAAACCTCAGAACACTCAGAATCCTAAGAGCTTGCAAACAGGGACCACAATCATTGTACCTCTGGAATGTCAGGGCATAGATGAGTAAGGTGATCTCCCTTGCAAAGCTTACAAGGGAACTTAGGCTTACATCCTATCCATCTAGGTTTCTCAATAGAATCAATGCCCCTAGCATGACTGGTAGTGGTTGGTTGCACATCTCCAACATGACTTGTAGAGGTTGGTGATGGGTCGATAACATGACTCGTAGAGGCTACAGACCTATTGCTAGTATGACTAGCAGGGACTGGACTTTTTCCACCAGCATGAATTGCAGAGGGTGGGTGTGTGCCCCCAGCATGACCTGCAGAGGCTGGGTGTTGGTCTTCAACGTGACTTGTAGAGCTTGTTGACCTATCTCCAACATGACTCGCAGAGGTTGGTGATTTCTTCTTCCTATTCTTCCTCTTTCTATTTTGTTTAGACCTCCGGTTACTAGTAACTGGACTTTCACCAGAGGCAGGAGAATAATGAGGAGAAGAATTTACTGATGAAGAAACATCAACAGGGTGCCCATGACATAAAGTTCTTAACTGAGAAGCATCAAGAAAATTTGGGACATTTGGAATGGTACCCAACCAAACCGGTAATCCCATATTCAACCCAGGAATGTACAAAGTGGCCATCAAAGGGACACCAACGTTTCTGAAGAAGGGAAAAGCACAAGAATCCCCTTGTGAAGGGGATCCTTGGTTGGTATCTACAAGAAATTTATCCATGATGATATTATGCACAGGTTCTCCCCTTGTAGGATCTTTCAAGTCTGTAAAAGTCTCACACACTGACTCTGAAGAACCAGTGGTATCAAAACAACGCCTATAAAAAGGCAGCTCCACATTTCTAAGTGGAGAAAAAAGTCCTCACAATTGGGGGAGTGGGCAGTCTACCACCCTAGGTCAGAGACCCAAAGCCACAACTGACTAACTCACTATGGAAAACTAGGGAGCACAGAGCACAGAGCACACACAAAAAGTTCCTAAAGGCAAATCAAGAAAACGACTAACTAGTTGGAATAACAGTTACAACAACCAACACTAGAGAAACTTACCGGTGCAAGTGCAACTCGAAAAGGGAAGCACCCTCCAGGTATACTCTGCAAAGAGTGGCCCAATTTCTTTCCTAAGTACCACGGTATACCCCCGCAGTCACTTTTGTATGTCACTAGAAAGATAGGCAACTAGGTTGCCAGCGCGCGAACAATCACCAGGCAGTTACAGTCAAAAGTCGGGTAGACCACAATGAGAAAGATATCGAGCCTGAAACCTGTCAAGGGTATCAAAATCAAGTGGTCTAGAAGAAAAATGAGGACCTTGAATGGATCCAAGACCCACGAAGCTCCATGGAAAATGTAGTCGACAGAATCCCAAGACAAGCCCTCTATATGTGTTCTCCACTACGATTGTTCCAACTTTGGAGGGGTTATCTCCACTACCTTTCCGCATGCGACCTCATGTTTAGCCCCTGTGTTAGAGGGGGTCCCAGATACCTTTCACGATACTGGACTTCTACACTCCTTAGCATAGACTCATATGTTTGTTTTATAGCCTTGAAGAGTTTCCTCTCCAACCTAAATCAAGGCTCTAGCCTAATCTAGTTGATGGAACCTACAAGAATAAAGTCTAGGAAATTTTAATTAGCGTTCTTTTTACTGGATTGATTTACTCAAAAGGGTATGGTAGTGCAACTGATGGTGTTAAGACTCTTGCGAAAAATGATGAAACTTATATGAACACTGGCAA
>JZKD02S2082931.1:141250-158549 GCA_000966675.3 Picea glauca | reverse complement strand
TTTTGAAATGCTTTTTAAAATTAGAAGAAAACACAATGCTATGCTAATTTCTTTATCTTTTTCAAATAACAATGCAAAGAAAATGCCAGGAAAGAAAGATATCTAACAAACTAAGTCTTTTTTTTATATATTTTCTTCCAATCAAAGCAGAAATAACAAAATATTCTAAAAGAAACTAATGAATGCACCTCATTTTTCTTAAAATTTCAAGCTAATTTTTTTTTTAAAAAGATAGGAAACACAAGAAATCTTCTAAATGAAAAAGCAATCTATAATAGAGTCCAACCTAGGCTAAGCTGCGATGCCAGAGACCAAGAACCCTGAGATATATAACTCTTGACAAGGAATGACTGCCTCTCCTTAAACAAAAAATTTCTCAACAGGTACACTGTTGACAGTTCAACAGCCAGCGTGTGCATGTGAGCTGTGTAAGTTCAGAGTGTATGTACACACATGAATACCGTATGTAGGCCGCGTGTACCTATGAAACTCTTCAAAAATGAAAAGACAAGCAATCAAGAACTGGAAGAGACTATTGGTATTGAGAACCAGAATCTCTTGAAGACTTAGAAACTTACTTTGACAGAAAAATAAAACAATTGAAGGAAAATTTCATAGAACAAAACCAATCTGAGGTGAAACCTAAGCTACAAAATTGTAAAAACAGAGACTAGAATGAGTTCCAGAAAACCCCTAGGAAGGATTACTTTTAACAAGGGAGAGGATGACTGCCTCCCTAAAAGAAATTTTCTGAAATCATACACGCGACTGACACTTCCTCAGATAGCGTGTACACGCGAGCTGTGTGAGGGTAGGGCATGGGTACATGTGTGCAGACCTTATACAGGTCGCATGTACCTCTGTGGGTATCGAAAAAAAGATGCAGTCAAGAAAAGAAACAGATATATGTGGTATGGAAGACCAAAATCTTTGTTAGCTCAGACTTTTGCAGAAACTTTAAAAACAGGAAAGGAAACCAGTTTTTAAAAATACCCAAAAATATTCCCAGACCATAGAGACTTCCCCGGTACGGTTGTCAATTCTGTTCTCAGTGGGAAATCCCCTTATAGACTAGAAAATAGGGTTATATTATGCATGCAGATATGACCAAAAGAAACCTACTTTCTACCTTTGTCCTCAGACTTAACCCACATTTCTTTTCATCAAATACATGGTTAGACCAACATACCTTGTTCCAGGTGTTCGGTGTTGATCCTTCTTCATGCTTGATCGATTATTAGCAGCTGTCCTCCCAAGGCTGACCTGCATACAAAACAAGCAACAAAATACACATGCATTTTACCTACAGATTAATGGGTTAGAGATTCAAACATATATTTAATAAACTATGAAGAACTCATAAAGTGGGATGGGAAAATAATTTCTTTATTACTTTTAATGGATCAACTTACAATGTCGAGACCGGAAACCACTCCGCGAACCTGATCCTGGGCTCCTCTTCAAATGTCCTCCAACTTCTTTGCTCTGTATTTCTCCTTGCACACTGATGGCTAAAGGGTTGGGACAATGGGAATGTGAAATTGAGTAGAGTTTCTTTACTATTATTCTCCCTCTTCCAAATGGGACCCCTACTCCTTCTTTTATAGGCTAGAAGGAGATAGGTATTTGGTCGAACCCTTGACCATGCATGGCCGAAAGGTTTAGTTAACTCACCCAAAGATGTGTGTTTCGTCAACAAATTTCCTTTTTTCGTGCTTTTGTAGGTACACGCGGGCTATTTTAGGTCAGCTAGCGTGTACACGCATGCAGTAGTGGAGTAGGGTACGTGGGCCTTTATAAAAGAGGTTTTCTAAATATTTGTTCAGCAGTGTTTTGGCAAAGAACGAATCTAAGATGGTCTGATGCCAGGTAAGCATGTCTAGTGAAAATTAGGGTTATAACGCACATGCATGAAGAAATAATTTGATCTTATGGCACATGATCTTCAACAAAACAACCTTGTAAACTTCTTTCCATAGGGAGTCAAGAAGCAGAAGGAAGAAGATCATGCTCCTAAAAAAGGTAATAGTCATTCTCTTGTTGCAATTAATTCCTCATTCGATTCATGTATTATGGATTCTAGAGCATCACATGCAAAAGGGGAAGTTTTCTTTTATTTGATTCCATGCTCAAGACCCCCTATTCTCATGGGGAATGATACTCCAGTAGCAGTAGCAGGAGAAGGGAGAGTGGAACTCCATAATGGCAGTTTTAAGAATTTTTTACATGTTCCAAAGCTTTCTATGAATCTTCTTTCAGTTTATCAGATCACTGAGAAAGGTAAAAATGTTGAATTTACATCAATTTCAGTTTCATTAATTGACATGCATGAAAATTCCATCATTGCAATTGGTGAGGTGGATCAAAAGTCAAGGTTGTATAAATTCACCAAGTTTTCCGATGATGACTTCTCTTTTCTACTTACGCATAAGGAGAGTACTTCGCATGCACCTCCAATGCAACATGCATATACTCTTGTGCTTCCATCAGTTTTAGACATCAAATATGATTCCATACACTCAGATTATGTACATGGAAATAAGTAGGTAGTACATCCAGATAAGAAGCCAACGTCAAAGCTTCAACAGGTGCCCAATGTTGGTGTTAAATATTGTCAATTAATTAATTACCCAACTATTTAATTGTCAACCCGAGGAGTTCGTAAGTTTTGAGGTGCAGGCGCAAGAAATGCAGGATTAGAGCCTAGTCTAGCCTAATCTAAAGTTGACAAGAAATCATTACACTAGTTTGTAAATTTACGAGGCGCATGCACAATATAATAGAATTAAAGTGAAACTAGATTAATCTAATGCCTGAAAAGGAAACACATAACTGAAATTGAATCTAATTAGGAAAGCAATAAATTGCATGAAATAAATCTAATTAAGAAAGCATGAAATTACATGAAATGAATCTAACTATGAAAGCATGAAATTGCATGAAATGAATCTAATCAGGAAAGCATGAAATTGCATAAAAGACAAATAATATATAACAAGCAACTAGTGAGCTCACATGAAATCAACACCACTAACTCATAATAAAGAATCCTCTACTCAATATGGAGAAATCAAGAAGTTTTTATTAAATCATAAACTCTATTACATAGCATTCCAATCCAACCTCTAAAATGACTAGCTCACTCAAAGATTCACACACTTATTAACTCCATTCTTTCACTAACTCCTACTAATTTCAAATGGAGAGAGAGCAACCTTATTTATACATGAGTTGCTTTGAAAAGAGGATAAGCAACTAATAAATGTAGATCCACTTTCCTCTCAAGTAGGTACAACCAATTTGCTAATAATTACATAATATTTATCTCTACAAATCCTCACAAATCCTCTCACAAATCCTTAATATCTTTGATAAGAAATTCTATCCATATCTCCATGATCTTCCTCCTTCGAATATACTTGAATAATTATCCTCAAATCTTCAAAGGTTGGAGAAAAGATTTGAGAAGATTGAATAATCCTTTTGTTGGAGTGTTCAAATATTCCTACACATTACAAAACTCATCCAACTTTGAGATATAAATGAAAATATGTCAATTTTCTAATATTTAATCATAAATTTTCTTTTAATACTAAAATGAATAAAGTGGAAAATAATAAGGTGAAACCCAAATGTATTCATGAAAATAGTATAATGGAATAATGGAATATGGATAAATGAGAGGAATAGTGAAAGGAAAATAATATGAAAATGCGGCATTGTTTAGGCCCAACACCCAAGAAGGCACAGTTCACACTTCAGGAATCAGGTATCCTTGCAGGGAATCCATCGGATTCAAGGGGGACTCGATCTCAACATGAGGAGCCTTCTCATGTACTTTCATCTTCTAAACCATCGATGCCCATGCATTACTATATGGTTCAATCTTCTAATCCGCGGCTCTACAATGAGGTTGTGGGCAATCCATTATGGCAAGAAGCCATGCAAAAGGAGTATGAATCACTTCTAAAGAATCAGACTTGGCATCTGGATCCACTTCCACTAGAAAGGAATATTTTCAGGTGAAGATGGGTCCACATGATCAAGAGGTACAAGGCTATACATGTTGCTAAAGGACTTCATCAGATCCATAAATATTTCTGCATCTTCATGAAGACTTTTAGTGAGCAGAAGTTTCAGACTTTGCGGGATCGTCTTACAGTGAAGAACATAATTTCCTAGCATCTTCCTTTTCTTCTTTTGATGCATTGTCTCTTTAGGGGGGGGTTTGTTCCCACATGGTTTTCCCTCTTTCCTCATTTTTATTCAGTGTTCATTAGTTGCATTGTACATGAGTACCTAATATGGCCTAGTAGCTGAGACCCATTTTTTACTCCATAGTTATGTTCATGGGGGGTGTTGGAGAAATTTCTATTTTAGGCACACTAGTTTAGTGGGAGTTAACTGACTAGTTCTATTTTAGACTTTCTAATTTTAGACCATCACTATTATGCATGAATTCCTAAGATAGGATGTCATTTCCTATATGAGTGAATATCACTCACTCGTTGAATAGGTCATTATATACATTGATTCTCATTCTTCATATTGTATCTCTCTTCCTTTTCTTGATAAGATTTGTTTGTGTATGCTTTAGCTAGGTCTCTTGTGCAGTTTTCCATGAAACATTGACACATGATGCATCAATAACCATGTCACCTCACAAATAAGGTTGATTTTCATGTGCACCAAGGAGGTTTTTATGGCCTAAAATCATCAGAAATTTTCCAGCCATGGATATCCCCAACTCATGACTTTCTTATGCATAAAAATCCATCTGGTAATAGTTATTTTGAGGTTGCAAATTTTGGTAGAAATCAATATGTTCAATCTTGGGATTATTGCAGGAATTTTCAGACTCACATACAAGGGAAACCAACCCTATGTCACAGGTTTACATATTCTTTCAAATCTAATTGGTACTCTCATGCTTCACTTACATATGTGATTAAGATAAACAAGGAGGGGAAGCAATATTCTTATAAGTTTCTATTGGATCCGCATTTAAATCCCCTCTTACTTGATTGTTTGATGAGAAATAATGATGGATTTCACTATGCTTGTATCAAGGAAAAATATTACATCAACCCCATCCACCTTTGGGTTGATGAAGATTTCATCAATACATGTCAACCTTGGCATGCCTTTGTTCCTCTCTCACATGATCATGATTTTACTTTATATTTTGGCCCAAGAAAGGTAAAGGAGACATTGACATATGTCCACTTGATTCTTCATGTTTCATTATTTTGGTTTGTGACCAAGCTCAATGGTAAATTTCATGGTATTGATGAACTCATCAAATGGTTATTGGATTTTTTTATTTTACCTAACAATTTTATTTTATTATGTTAAAGTAGTTTAGAATGAATAAACTCTTTAGCATGAGCATTAAGTTTACTTGTGTTTTTCATTTACTTTATTGAATTGTACATTTCAATTTTTGTTTTATAATAAAGTAAAATGATGCTTGCATGTTACATATATTTTCACTGTGACATGGTGCAACTAACTTGTCCCTAGTTATATTTCATTTACACATGGATTTATTTCTATGTTAGAGAAGGGACAAGGAACTTGTGTCTTAACCCCTCCCCTGTGTTTGACATCCATTTGGTGAGAATGTTTTTGGTCTATAGGTTTTGGAGATTCTATATTTTTCATGCACTCTTTAGATGAGCACATGTCCCTGAGTTGAAGCCAGTTGTTACACCTCAGATTCACTTTAGTTCACCCTATTTTTTTCTCCAAATGTGTTTCATCATATGAGTATATTATGTGTATGTTTCTAATCATGATGATCCAAAAGTGTGGTTATCTTTGTACACAAGTATTATATTGGACCATGCTTAGATTATCTATGTAACAATGTGGGACCTAGGTCGTATCTCTATACCCCTTATGGTTGGTCATGACTTGTCCTCTTAGTCCCCATTTCATGAAAATCCTTTCTCTTATGGATTGGGTTGACTTCTCCTTGGTGGAATTAAGGTGTCACCATGTTAATAATTTATGACGTGATTCGGTATGTGAGGGTCTTGGGATGGATCTACTAGGACACATGATTTAGAGGAACTTCTAGTCTCTCTCACTTCTTTGTATGTAATGTAAAAGTGTTTCTCATGTTGTAAATGTTGTCATACCTATTTAGGATGAATAATGGGTTTCCAAGATTGGCTAAGTTTGTATCCATCTTCTCAATTAAAATTGTTAGGATGTTTTTCAATTTTCAATGCTTCTCGAATGATACGAGTGGAGTAATAAGGTTATGAAGCTTAAATTTTAGTTTGGTCAAAGAAAATGATATAATTAGGTTTGTGGGAGTGTTCAGCGATAGTTGACTTAGATATGCGATTATTGAAGGTATAAACTATATATTCTTTGAGACGGGATTTAAAATATCTACTTGTTTGGCCTATGTATGATTTTCCATAGTAGCATGGAAGTTTATAAACTGACGGGCCAAGCATTGGATCAGGTTTATCCTTAGCTTTTTTAAATAATTGTTTAAGGGTTTTATGGGGTTTAAAGAGAGTTTTAATATTATTTTTGGCCAAAATATTTCAGATGTGATCTATAGTACAATTACAGATCACCACATGGACCAACCTCTACTTTCCATGTGGCTCTTTGGTTACCATTTATGCCTTTTTTTCAAAAGGGTAGAACTCTCACATTCGATGTTCATTTTCAATGTTGTTTTTCATTGTTGAAATAGCCTATTTTTCAAGATATTTCCATCCATACCATTATTTTCAACCTTTAAATCCATATTCTTTGCATATTTTAATATGTCTTCTCCCAATGATATTTTTCTTACCAATACCAACTACTTCTCATGGAAATCCCATATGGAAGATGTACTAATAAGTAAAGTATTGTATCAGATTACGATGGGAAAAGAACAAGAACCCAATGATTATGAAAATAAAGTCAAATGGGATAATAGGAATGGCAAAGCACATGGACTAATCATAGTGTCCATCTCTCTTGATTTAAGGTTTCACCTTCAAGGAATTAATTCCCTGGATGAAGTTGGAAAAACCTTCAATCTTGTTTGGTAAGCACAATATCACTCGAGTCCACTAGTTACAAAATTAGTTAATGACTTTAAGTCCCAATGATTTTCCTTCCATTGAAGATTATTTATCTAAGTTAAAAACACTTAGACTTCTATGTATAGACTAAAAACTAGATATGGAAGAAGACAGTTGCATATATGTTACTATTTCTAAGCAAGGTAGTGCGCATTTTATCTTTGTATCTACGTTTTATGCCACCAACAAAGCTCTAGGGAGTGCTTATAAAGAACCCTCTCTTGAGTCTTTTTGTGATGATCTGATTTGAGAGAAATATAAGCTTGTGCAACTTGGATTGATTAGCAATCTAGGTACATCCAACAAAGCCTTGGTGGCGCAGCAAAAAGATAAATCCAATAATCCCAAGAAGCAACATCCTCGCCACAACAACATGAAAAACAAGGGTCCCAAACCCTCCCCACCAACTTCTACTCCTAATGGTGAGAAAGGAGAAAAATCCAAAAGTAAGAGGATTGACAGAGATTGCAACTTTTGTGGGAAATATGGTCATGTGGAGTCTAAATGCTTTAAAAATATGAAATCCTTAGAAGTAGTAATGAACAAGAAAAATATAGTATTTATTCTTCTTCTTCTTCTTCTTCTCATGGACATGCTTTTTTCTTATGGTTTCTCCTTCAATTCAACTTCAACTTATTCTTCTGATGAGTGGCTTATTGATTCTAAAGCATCTTATCATATGGCTAATGATAAAACCATCTTTTTTTCTCTTAATGAATGTAAAACCAAAAAAATCTTTGTTTATGATGATAGATATCTTAGCGTTGTAGGGTCTGGAATAGTTTAGGTAGATAATGGTCATTTCAATGATGTATATATGTTCCAAGTATTTCCTACAACCTTATATCAATTTATCAGATTACTCATTCAAGTGAAGGTAAAACCGTAGAGTTTTCACCTCACCAAGTGTAATCAAGGATTTAAAGTATTCTAGTCATGTCCTCACAATTGGAATTGTTGATGAGACTACCAAGTTGTACAAGTTTGAAAACTTTGTGTCATCATCATTTCCATCAGTTTTTGTTGCTCATAGCACTGACTTGAACAAACTTTGGCATGAACGGTTCGGTCATTTAAACTATCACTCATTTCAGAAACTATGTAATCAACACATGGTGACTGGTCTTCCTCTTGTTTCTTACAGAGATAGTGTTTATGCTAGTTGTGTTCTTGACAAACATCATCGGCACAATTTTCACAAACGTGCCTCTTGGAATGCCTCAACCCCTTTTCAACTTGTTCACATTGATTTGTGTGGCTTTCTTTATTCTCCTTCTTTTTATGGGTGCAAGTATTTCTTAACTTTCATTTATGATTTCTCCAAACGCACTTGGGTTTAATTCTTAAAACTTAAGAGCAAAGTTTTTGACAATTTTTTTGGCCTACAAGGCACTTGTAGAAAACAAATATGGACATCAAATTCAAAGGTTAAGAAGAGATAATGGAGGAGAATATGTGAACAATAAATTGCAAGTTACAACATTGCATAAGAAATTCAAATGCAACATTTTTTTCCATATAAACCACAACAAAATGATGTTGTTGAGAGAAAGAATCACAAATTAGAAGAAATGGATAATTGTATGATCCAATCTAAGGGATTAAGTCTTCATTATTGGGTGGAAGCCATCAATTGTGTAAATTACATAGTAAACTGCACTCCCACAAAGGCTCTAAAAAATATAACACCGGAATAAGCATGGAATAAAATTAATCCATATCTATTCCACTTCTCTGTATTTGGTAGTGTAGCATGGGATCTCATTCGTGATGAGAAAAGGAAAGCTTTACAGCCTAAAAGTGAGAAGTGTATTTTTGTTGGATATTTTGAAGATGTCAAAGGTTACAGACTAATGCAACCACATTCCAATGAAATTATTATTAGAAGAGATCTTAAATTTGATGAAAATATCTTCGCCTATGAGCCTAATTTGACGTTTTTGTAATCTTCAAATTTTGAGCCATGTTTGGAATTTGTGCCATATTATGTTCCTATTCTGGTTTCTTCTTCTTTAGATGATGATAGTGAGGATGAAAATCCACCTCCCCTTCTCACCTTCATCTAGATGATTCCACTGAAAATGAACTTGCACCAACACCACCACTTCCTAGATGGGTTTGTTCAACACGAGAAATAGTTGGTGATATTGTTGGTGATCCTTCATATTAGCGTCGAACATGTTCATAGTTCCAACAATACTCCTCTCTTTTGGCTCAAGTTTTAGAGACTCATTATCTAGACATATTTGAAGAAGCTTCAAGTCATCCAGATCGGGACACAAGGATTAATGAAGAGTATTTCTCTTTAATGGTGAATGATACTTGGGATCTTGTACCTCTTTTGAAAGAAATAAAACTTTTCATATGTAAATGGTTTTACAAACTAAGTATTCATAATATGGAAATGTTTAAAGACACACGGCCCAGTTAGTTGTCAAAGGGTTCTCTCAACTTGAAGACATTGACTATAATGAAAACTTTGTCCCCGTAGCCAAAATTAATTCCATCCTCCTTGTTCTATCCCATGCTTCCTCGCATAAATGGGAGGTCTATCAGATGGATGTTAAATATTCCTTCTTGTATGGAGATTTGCAAGAAGAAATCTACATACAATAACCTCTTGGCTATGTCCATAATGACTCTAGCCTTGTTTGTCACCTTAAGAAATCTCTTATGGTCTTAAGAAAACTCCTTGAGCTTGGTACGCCAAAATGGACAACTTTCTTCTTGACACCGAATTTTCTAGATGTCATCCTCGCCCTAATGTATATACCAAGAAAGTAGGAAGACATCTCATAATCCTTTTTGTTTATGTTGATGACCTTATCCTCATTGATAGTGACCCTAAACTTTTAACCCATGTGAAATTGAGTCTTAAAAAGAAATTTGAAATGAAAAAATTAGGCTATTTGCATTATTTCCTTGGCCTCCAAGTATTGCAAACTGAGGAAGGAATTTTTCTTTCCCATTGTAAGTATGCTTGTGACCTTTTTCATCACTTTCATATGGACGATTATAAACTAGCTCCTTGTCCCTTCCAGTCTAAAGTAAAGCTTGTTTCCACCTGTCTTACTCTTGAAGTTGATGCCACTTTGTACCATCAGTTAGTTGTTAACCTCTTATATTTGACTCATACCCATCCAAATATTTTTTTTTTATTGGTCATGTTGCTTGGTATATGAAAACACGCCATGAAAGCCATTGGAAAGAAACTAAAAGGATACTCTGGTATGTCCAAGGTATAGTTCAGTTTGGGATACCTTATAGTTCAAGGGGGACTCCTTTGTTGGTTGGTTTCATTGATTTGGATTGGGACAGTGACCTCGATGATCGAAATTCTACCGCAGGTTATGTTTTCAACCTTGGTTTTGGACCTATCACATGGGATTGTAAAAAGCACCAGGATATTTTTCTTTCTTCAGTAGAAGAAAAGTATTGAGAAGTGGTTAATGCAAGTCAATAACCCTTTTGGCTTCGATAGATCCTTTTAGAGTTTGGATTCCAACATCAACATCTGACAACCATTTGGTGTGACAATCAGAATTCCATCAAGCTCACCAAATATCCAATTCAACATTAGTACAAAAAGCACATTGAGCTACACATGCACTTCATCAAAAATCTCATTCATGATTTAGTTATAGAAGTGCTCATTTTCCCTACAAAATATCAAGTTTTAGAAGAAACTTTTTCACAAAATCTCTTATAGAAGAATTTTTTTCCAAACTTCGATCTATGTTAGGAATTCAAGAAGTTTTCATTAAAGGGGGTAGGCTCTAATGCCTTCTTCGTTATCCTATTGTGTCACCTTTGTAAATCCTAAAATCCTATCCCAAGTTGTTCTTAAGGGGGGATGTTAGGATATTTAGACACTTATCAGTTAGTTAAGATCAACTTGGTCTAATGTGTCATCAAGTTAAAGTGTGTTTCTTTAGTATTCATTAGTATGAATTTGTAATATGATGGTCACGATATGTTCCAAACATAGAGTGATTTGACACCTCATATTCTCATCGATCTTAATGACTAAATTGATCTGTGGCTTAACACCCGATTGTTCCATGGTCTCTATTTAAAGAGCATGGAAGGTCATTTGTTGATGATTGATTGTGAGAAACTCTTTGTATTATTTTTTCTTTTGCATTAACAAATTGCCTCAAGTGGCCATGTTGGCTGGGACCATGGATATTTCCCCATAGGGGTTTTACCAGGTAAAAACATCGATGTGTTGATCTTTGATTTGGTTGTGTGTGTGGTTACTATAGGTGTTCTTCATATTTGAAATACCCTGTGTTGTCGAACACTAGGTTCACACACTTTCATCTCATCCATAATAAGGAAGCAATTTTATCGATCGAGTGTCAAATTTCCTCCCTCGATTTAATTGCCAAACTCCTCCTTGATAGAAATCCCTTATAATAGATACTAGTGACTTTAGAAAATTCCAATGAAGACTGTTGTATTGAATTGAAAAACTTTGAAGCAATGAATAAATTTCCTAAATCTCAATATGACCACAAGATACACCCTCATGTGTTCCATGAAGAAGATCAACTCCTTGTATATGGCTGAGCCCACAATATCTTAGTTTGAGGTACATTTGAACAATTATGGTAGGGACCTTACATTCTCAAACAATATCTAAGAAAGGGAGCATATTTAATTGTGGGTCTTGAACAAGAACTTCTCCCTAACCCTCATAATGCTTTCTACATAAACATATTTTACCCCTAATCCTTTCTTTTAGATCATTCTTTCATCTTGTATATATATATATTATAAATGTTTTTTACATCCCATTTGTATTTTTTGAATCTTATATGTTTCCTTCTTGTACCATTTAGATCAACCCCTCATCTTGTTTCTACATTAGTTATACCAATGGTACGAGCCATTATTCGCATAATCTTGCCTCAGTAGTTTGGGCCATTGTTTCCCCCTTGCATTCCCTTGTCCACTCTAGTGGCATTTGCATTGGATTCACCACCAAGAACTAGCCTAACTATGATGCAATCATTGGTTTGTTAGCCAATGTCCTTGAGTAATTCATTCATCACCTTCATGTTTGTGTTGATTCCTAACTTCTTGTAATGCAATTAAATGGTGTTTATCATGTGTGTAACCCTTTTATTTTTCGAAAATATTTAGAAGCTAAAGTTTTGGTATAGTCATTTGAATTTGTTTCATTTAGCCATGTTCCCAAAAGACAAAATAAGTTTGTAGATAATATTGCAAATAATACTTTAGACTCACATTTATCATGTGCATATATAAGAAGATAATTTTTGCATAATCATATGTAGTTAAAAAGAATATTGTACATTCACATTTATTGGAAATATTGTTTTCATTGATGTAAAATACATGGGGAGACTACATATCTCCAAGATAAATATTGCAAGATCAATACTGTTGGAAACATTGTTTTTGGATTTTTGATACTATGTTTGGATACCCTATATTTGAAGGAATTTTTACCCTATCTACATAGCTCAAATGGGTGCATAGTTTATATGGTTGGAAATATTATTCCAATACCTTTCCAATGGTATATGGAATTCTCTCTAACTCCCTAGTAATGAGAAGATATGAATTGTTTCCTCTGACAACACAACCAAAAAATTTATGTCAACTTGACAAGTCTTTACAAGTTGGCCTAGAAAGTGAGGAGATAAATACTATAAAAACATGATAGATGTACACATTTGAAGAGTATCCAAGAAATAAATTAAGTGTGAGGTGTCCTAAAGGAGTTGGGGTGTCTTTTTTAGATCTAAAGGTGTGCAAAAGAAGTCTAGGGGATTTTCCTGGGAGTTTTCTTGTTATTAAGGTGCACTATGAAGGATTGAAGGTCTGTGATGCTACAAAGTGAGATGTTATGAGGTTGGGATGCTACAATCTCATATCATATTTTGGGAATGATGCTATGAGTCTCACTAGGGCATGAAGGCTAAATGTGACTAGGGTTTGAAGCTATGTCTGAATGATGAAGCATGCAGGCGAAGTCAGAAGTACTCAGTGTATGAAGATATTGGATTGGTGTATATACAGATCTTACCAAGTTGGTTCTCACCTAAATAGATTGGTGTCTCTAGTAGGTTGGTTCCTACACAACATCTTGTTGATTTGGTGCTTAGTTGAAGAGATTGGTTTTTCTATTAGATTGGTTCCTACATGTGTTGTTGAGTTGGTCCTCAGCTGAGGGGATTGGTGTCTCCAACATGTTGGTGTCTACAAATATTATAACAGTAGGTTGGTTCCTATAGGTGTTGTTGATTTGATGCTTAAGTGAGGGGATTAATGTCTCCAACAGGTTCGCTCCTGCAAATATTGTAACAATAGGTTGGTTCCTACTTGATCTTATAAAGACAATTTTTATGGTTTTCTCCCAATTGGGTTTCCATGTTAAACTCTATGCATTATGATTTGAGTTTATATGTGATTATTGTTTCTCATATAATGAATGATTTGTGAATGGTTAAATAAATTAAAAATTATCTTATATTGATTCACCTCCACCCTCTTAGTATAAGGATAAGTTCAACAATTGGTTTCAAATCAGGTTCCTTCAAAAATAGTTTAACCACTGGAAGGTATATCTTGAGCACATATGGATTATGAAGAAGGTATCCCTACAAAAAAAACTCATTTTTTCTATGGAACAAACTATGCATCATGGAGTATAAGAATAGAGATATATTTGAAGGCCTTTGGGTTAGGTATCTGGGAACCAGTCACAACAGGTTATATAGATGAAGCTGGGAATAAGTCAAGTGAAAACAATGGAAAAAAAAAAAAAGATGTCACCTTGAGTCGCCTATCAAATTTTGAGATTGTCAAGGTAATGAAGTGTACATTAGCTAAAAAAATTTGGGACAAGCTACAAAACATTTATGAAGAGATATTTAATGATTGTTCCTGTTGTGAATTAGAGAGAGAAGAAGCACAATTTGTGAGAAAGCTAAAAGGAGGACCTAGAAAATACAAAGAAAGTGAAGATGATGATGAAGAAGAAGAATCTCTCTCCATAACCATGGAAAAAAAACCTGATAATGAAGAAAATGTAGATAATAATAAATAAAATACATATTTAGAGGAAGTGAATCTTGAAGCGGAAGTCATTAGTTCCTTAGAAGAAATAGACAAAATCAAGGGAAAGAATATAAAGCAGAAGGAGTAACTGCAAAAACATGAAAAGAAGGATCATGATATTGAAGAAACAAAGAAGACATGTATCATCTCAGAGAATCAATTGGAAGAGGAAAAAGGGTAGAAGTAGTAGTGAGAATCTAGTTGAAAGAAAATAAAGAAAATTGTGAGAAGCTAGAGGATGGAATTGTTTCCTTAAGAAAGGAAATATAGAAAATAACTAACTCGTTGAATAAAATATTGAATTTTGGAAAGTGTACTGAAATCTTAGATAATATTCTAAGTTTCCAAAGGTCATCATTCATATAGACATATCTTGGCTACAACAATAAACAAAACACCCCTGAGGGAGATGCAAGCATTAAGGTCACAGAACCACCAGAAAAGGAAAATGAAGAAAATACTAAAAGTTATTCTAATATTATCAAAGGCTACATCAACAATGAAAACAATATAAACATGATTCTTCTCACAATAACAAGAAGAATGATTTTAGAAGAGTTTTTCCACCAAGAAGGCCTTTCAGAACCCAATATCTCTTTCTTGGATATTGATTTTCTTCCAATAATGTTGGTCATAAAGAAATAGATTGTAGAGCTTATGAAGGAAGCAATCAAGTGATAGATATAAATATAGGTTCTTATAAAGATACAAAGAATGATTATATGAACAAAAAAACCAAAGTTATCATGGGTTTGTTGATAGAAACTACGATTCATTTGATCCCCTACTTGATTACAATGTTGAATGTCATAAGTGCAATAACTATGGATACATAGCACGTGACTGTAGAAGTAGCATAATAAAGAGGGAAGAATATATTCTTACCAAGCATAGAGAAGAATAAACAAAGGTGTGGAAAAAGAAGCAAGAAGAACAAAAGAAGGAAGAATGTGGACTTGCACTTTATGATCAAAATGAAGGGAACCAATGGTATATTGACAATGGATGTTCAAAACACATGATAGGGGACTAGACCAAGTTTCTCACCTTGAAGGAAGAAAAAGGATGCAGTGTTACTTTTGGAGATAATGCTTCTGGAAGGATAGTTGGAAAAGGTATTGTTAGTCTTGATAATGGAAATACTAAGACACAAAATGTGTTGTATGTTGAAGGGTTAAAACATAATCTTCTAAGTGTCATTCAAATGTGTGATAAAGGTTACAACCTCACATATCATTCTAAAGGGTGTGAGATAAGAAAAGTATCTTCAGGAAGATTAGTGGAAAATGAAAACAAAACATCAAGCAATGCATACATACTCGATGAAGTCAAAGGAGGAAAATATTGTATGGGAGTGATATCTCTCTCATATTTTTAGTAAAGGGAAGCACAAGCTTAGGGGGAGAGGCTCTTTTCCATTGATTTTGAAGGGGGAGAAGTTGCAGACAAAGGAATAATTGTAAACAAAAGGAAAGTTCTAGATAGGGGGAGTCTCAGAATTGACTAAGGGTTTCCATCAATGAAAAAGGGGGATATTGTTGGAAATATTATTTTCACGTATGTCAAATATAGGGGGAGACTACATATGTCCAAGATAAATATTGCAAGATGGATATTGTTGGATGTTGGCATGTTTTACAGGCAACGTATGCTTGTCATTGATGGCAAGTACAACAACGATGATCAGCAGCGCAGTGATAATCGGGGAAGAGCAGCAATCGTGATCGTTGGATCAACAATTCAGAATTCCCGATGGCTGTCAGATCTCAATGTAGACAGGAGGAGCGTGCAGATATGGAGGATAGATCTCGGGCGTTAGATCCAAGTGCAGGTTCTGACCACCGTTGGATCCAGGAGAGCCTGCACATTCTTTAAAGTGCTAGGAGAAGCGGGCTTACAAAATCCCGAAAGTAGGAGGATCGTCCATCTTCGGGAAGGACACGTGGACACAGATCATCATTTTGCTGACTGAAAAGTCAAAGGTATGAAATTCTCCAACCTTTCACCTCTCGAACTCACGATATGCAAAATCGCGAAATAATCTCAACCATTAGATCGAGGCCAAATATGGACCGTTGATCAAGCACAACGAAGGCTCGTGGAGTTGCGAAGTCTTGATAAAATCTTGATCGTTGATCCAAGAGGGACATGTGGCAGAAGATCAGAGCATGTCAAACACTCCATTTCGGAGTTTCGCGAATCGCGACTTGGAGAGGCAAAGAATATTAACCACAGTAATCCCAAAATCGCGATTTAATCACAGCCATCAGATCAAGATGTGATCTAGACCGTTGATCCCACTCCATTTCGGAGTTTCATGGATCAAGAGTTGGAGATGTCAAAGAATATTAACCACAGGAATCCCAAAATCGCGATATGCGAAATTGTGACTTAATCGCAGCCGTCAGATCAAGATGTGATCTGGACCATTGATCCGACTCCATTTCGAAGTTTCACGGATCGAGAGTTGGAGATGTCAAATAATATTAACCACAGGAATCCCGAAATCGCGATTTAATCGCATCCCTCAGATCAAGATGTGATCTGGACCGTTGATCCGACTCCATTTCGGAGTTTTGCGGATAAGGACTTTGGAGTGACAAGAACACTGAACATCAAGAATGCGAAATCATGAAATGATCTGAGCTGTCAGATCAAGTGTTGATCGGGACCGTTGATCCCACACCATTTCTGGGTTTTAGGGATCGCGAATTGGAGAGTCGAGATGCTTCATCTCCAGATTCACGAAATGCGAAATCGCGAAAGCGCTTTATACATAAGGCTGTGGTCACAGTCCTTGGTCACATCAGCGAGAGATGGAGGAAAGAGCTAGAGCAACCAAGCTCCTTTTCGGCGCGACTGGGAGTGTCAAGACACATGGTCACACGAATGCCGAATTGTCGAATGTCGAAATGCCAAAATGAATGCAAGATCCCATGGAGCCAATCCAACGGTGTTAAGAACCAAACATCAATATAGCATAGAAAAACCTCAGGAAAAGTACTCAATGCCTTGAAAAGATATAATTTCAGATAATAAGCCTCTTCGAGGGGGCAACCTCCTTTTACCCCACTTAAATGTTCAAGTACAAGATGATTCAAAATGAAAAT
>JZKD02S2082931.1:78024-136212 GCA_000966675.3 Picea glauca | reverse complement strand
TTTTACCCTGTATGGGTTTCCTCGGGAATTATCTGTCTCTGTGTTTCTCATATATGTGACTGATGTTGAATGTGCCTTTGTTTATTTCCCATTATTGTGATCATCATTGAGTGCCTTGTAAATATTTTAAAAGAAGCATAATTGTTTAAGCATGGTAAAAACGGATTCCCCCCCCCCCCCCCTCTCAGTTGTCCAACATTGGAAACATTATTTTTATTTTTATTTTTTATGCCCAGTTTGGATACCATACATTTGAAGGCCTTTTAACCCTAGATTCCTAGCTCAAATGGGAGCATAGATTATATGATTGGAAATATTATTCTGAGACCTTTCCAATAATATATGGAATCCCCTCTAATTCCCTAGGAATTAGGAGATATGAATATTTTCGTCCAACGACCCAGCCATAAAATTTAGGTCATCTCAACCAGTCATTACAGGTCACCCTTGAAAGTGAGGACATAAATACTATAAATATAGGATATATGTGCACACTTGAAGATTATCTAAGAAAGAAATCAAGTCTAAGGTGCACAAAAGAGATCTAAGGTGCACTAAAGGAGACGGGGTGTCTTTTTGAGATCTAAAGGTGTGCAAAACAAGTCTGAGGGATTTTCTTATGGTTTTTCTTAGTCTTAAGGTGCACTATGAAATATTGAAGGTATGTGATGCTACAAAGTGAATTGTTATGAGGTTGTGATGCTACAGTCTAGGATCATATTCTGACATTGATGTTATGAGGATTTCTAGGGAATGAAGGATAAATGTGACTAGGGTTTGAAGCTATGTTTGAGGTATGAAGCATGCAGGTGAATTCAAAAGTACTAGGTGTATGAAGATCTTGGATTGGTGTATATACATGTATTAATAAGTTGGTGCTCAGCCGAAGAGATTGGTGTCTCCAGTAGGTTTGTTCCTACACAGTATCTTGTTGAGTTGGAGCTTAGTTTATGATATTGGTGCCTACAAGTGCTATTGAGTTGGTTCTCAACTGAGGGGATTGGTGTCTCCAATAGGTTGGCCCTTGCAAATATTGTAACACTAGGTTGGTTCCTACAGGTGTTGTTAATTATTGTAACAATAGGTTAGTGCCTACATGTTTTGCATATTTGGTGCTTAGTTGAGGTTACTAGTGTCTCCAGCAGGTTGGTTCCTACAAATATTGTAACAGTAGGTTGGTTCTTACTTGAATTTATAAATATAAGTTTTATGGTTTTCTTCCAATAAGGTTTCCATGTTAAACTATGTGCATTTGTGTGACACACATGACCCCCTAAGTACTCTTTAAAAGGAATGGGGTGTAATTGTTTTCTTTCATACAACTCCCTAAATTCCTCGAATGAGTACACCATCACCTTGTTCTCACTAAGAGCTTTCCAACAACTATAACCTTTCCCAAAATCGAGCTCTGGTTTGAAATTTTTGGCCTTCCGAAGTTTCTAGAGTGTTATTTTCCATTGGCCATCCCCTTCGCCACGTGGCATTCACATAGATTCACCTCTATTTTGTCATCCAACATGGAAAGGTCACGTCCTGGGTTGTCACCCCCTAGCGATGATATGGTTGTTGGTCACATAAAATATCTCTCGGTCTTCGTGGATATTGGGCCTTCAACCCTTTGACATTATTTCACATGTCTAAAAATTATCGAAGATCTAAAGTTCAAAGGGCTCCTTCCACTCTGAATATCCATGGTGGATATTTTCCCATCCTTGAATCTAATAAACAAGTTTTATCTACACCTAACACATAGTTTAGGCATGAAAAGGAAGAGTGGGGTCCCACACCTGACTCTCATCAATTCCCACGATGCCACGTGGACCTATCCAGACATGTTTCATCACCATGGAATATGCAGGGCCATCCAATCATATCTTGACACCTTGACTAGGGGATTTTGACGTTTCAACACTTTGACACTTCATCATTGGCCCTATGCACCAACACTTCAAATATCCTAGTACTTCGAAGTCTCGAAGTCTTGAACTTCCTTTCCCTATATTTCGACCTTTGGCCTTCAATATGGTTTCATAACTCAAACCTTATATCTACTGAAGTAAGACTTCTCCAAATTAATTACATTGTCCCCCTCTAGTTGATTGAACGATTGAGAAAGGTTCCCAATAGATCCTGAGATCAATAGTCCACATCACTCCCAAAATTCTCCCCTTGATATCACGATTGGTGGGATTTTTCCACTTTGGGATTTTAGGAGTTCATGACCTTTACCGTCCTTAACACTTCAAATTCCCAGAAGGTTTACCTACCAAAGAGTTCATAAATGGAAGACAACTGCTTATTGTCAGTTGGTAGTACCACTTACTCTATCCTTCCACTATGCTTTATCTAATGGTGGAGATAGATCCCATAGGATCCTTAGATAAATGAATCACGTTCGTTTACGACTTCGATGTTTAGGGAATCCAATCGCTTCAAAATATTTCATGCCCAGAGTGGGTCAACAATGAATGATCGTGGCTTGTATCTGACAGTTAGGAAGGGTCTTGAAAGATCCTTAGATCAAAAACTGAGAAGGATTATGCAATACAATGGTTATGAAAACCTCAGAAAGGTAAATGTATGGCTATGATATCATGATCCTTTTTCAAAGGGTCTTCTCTGTGTAATACTTGGCTCCTTTTACACGTAGCACAAAGTTCCTGGGTTCGGATTGCATGGAAATCCTAGTGGCTCAATGACGCAAGTCGGTAAGACCACATTAAAGGTAATAATCTCGTGGATTTGGGATTAAGGTCACTTGGAACCTCTACACGCCCAGGAAGGCTATGTTTCAAAATATTAACCAAGATTTAGTTAAGACTGTGAATTTGGTCCTGAGGTCACATGGAAAAATGGTTTGAAGGAAGCGCCTTCAGTTTACAAAACTCAAATTATAATAGGAAAATGGGATTTTGAGGGATTGATGAGTTCAGAACAGTCTTGTAGAGTCAATACTGACTCTTTCTTTGCATATTTGATCCTTGGACAGTCCTTTGGAGGAGTAGCACATATATAGATTCAGACATGGGGTAAACTTGTCATTTTCCCCAAATTCGTTTTAAAACCCATTAATAATAGTAATGCTTTGCTAAACATGATTAAATAGAAATCCATTGACATAATATGATATTCAAATTCTACTTAAAAATTCCTAGGCCACTAGGCTTGCAGAGCCATAGATTCTACCATTCAAACAAGATTAAATATTATGCTAGCATCTCACTCAATAAAGCACATATTACAATAAAAAACAATCAATACAATATAAAATTAGAATTTCACTTCTCTGAAACTTTGAAATTTGTTGGAAATTGTTGAAAGGGGTTCCCTTTTCCACCCAACCATATGCACAGTTTCTCTTGGAGTATTCCTCAACTAGGTACCCCCTAGCTAGATCATGGTGCCATAAGAGGGGTTCTTCTTAATATCAATAACATCAAGGGATAAATGTTACTCTCCTTTTCCCATAGGAACCTAGAAGATCATTTTTCTATCCACCAAGCAAGGGAGTTTGTTGGGATTGTTCACTCAATCCATGCAACTTTGTTTATCATCTTGATTAGAAAACATTGTCCAATCACTCTTGTAACCAAAAAAACTTATTTTTCAGTTCTGTTCAAAACCAGAGAGCCTCACACTCTCTTCTCTTCTTGATTGTTCCTCATACCCATTCGTGTGCCTTCTTCTTCTTCCCTCTACCCATGATTTTTACCTTTATTTTCTTTCCTTTTTCCAAACAAGATTTCGTGGGTCATATCAGGGAGTTCCCAGATGGGCCTCTACTCATATCCTCTTGGAATCTTGAGGGAAGACTTCCCAAATACTAACAAGACTAGTAATTTAGTTTTCTGGGCCACAAGACTATTCTGGGTCTACGCAATTTATATCCAACAGGGGGGTACTGGCCTAGTAGGGGTCATCTCACCATTATTTTTTCCCCTTACCATCCCTCTCACACATCATGATCTATATTGGAAACAGTCATGCCATAATTTCCTTTTATTTAATAACAAAATATAGACATTACCTTATATAGCAAGGTTCATTGTGTTTCCAACATTCACATGATAGATATGTCCATAGTCTTGTTCACAATAATAATAATATTTACAATCTAGGGGAAACATGGGTGTTACAGTCCCCTCCCCCTTAAAAGGAACACCACCCTAGTTTTCTACTTGTCGTTGTGGTTTTTATGTACCAAAATGAACAAAAAAGGGTATGTCTGTTTCATGGCATCCTCCAATTCCCATGTAGCTTCATCTAGACCAAAGTGCTTCCACTACACCTTGACCTAGGAAATGGTTATGTCCTTGAGTGGGATTTCTTTCGTTTCTAGTATTCATTGTGGTTCTAGTAAGAATTATCCCTCTAGTTCCACCTGGATCACAGACCAGTTAATTATATGATTATAATCATGTACATGTTTCTTCAATAATGAAACATGGAGAACATTATGCACTTTTACTGTGGGAGGAAGTGCTAGTCTATATGCTACAGGTCCCACTTTGTCCAGAATTTCAAAGGGTACACAAAACCAAGGTGCCATCTTGGAAAAAGTTCCCATTCTCAATGAAATTCTTCTTGGTCTCATTCAAAGATACACATGATCCCCTACTTTGAACTCCCTTGGAGTCCTATTTTTGTCTGCATGGCTCTTCTACATGTCCTGAGCTATCTTTAGATTCTATTTTATTTGAAATATTTGGTGTTCCATTTATTTCAATAGTTTTGTACCAAGGGTTATTATGTCTACTAGGTTATTCTAGTTGATTGGAATGTTGCACTGTCTACCATATAGATCCTAAAAAGGGTTCATCTTCCATGACTCATGATAGCCATTGTTATAAGAAAATTATACCAGTGGTAGGTAGTCTTCCCATTTCTTGGGTTGATGCATAACATGCATCTTTAACATGTCCTCTAATACTTGATTTACCCTCTCTTTTTGTCTATCAATTTGAGGGTGATAGGTTGTACTAAATACCAATTTAGTTTCAAAACCAACAAAGAGATATTTCCAAAAAATTGAAGTAAATTTGGTATCTCTGTCTGATATGATTTTCTTAGGCATGCCATGTATTCTAAATATTTCTTGCATGAATATATTGGCAATATCTATTTCCTTGCAAGTTGACTTCAAAGGAATAAAGTGAGAATCCTTTCTCAACTTATCCACAACTACCATAATGGCATCATTCTACTTGGTTGATTTAGGAAATCCGGTGATAAAATCCATGGAGATTGTTTCCCATTTCCACTCTAGAAGTGGTAGAGCTGCAACATCCCCACTGGATGCATGTGATCCACCTTAACCTACTGACATTCTAAGAATTTATCCAAGTAGTCAACTATGTCCTTCTTTATTCTCGGCCAATAAAATAGTTTCTTGGTGGCTGTGATAATTTTCTAATAACCAAAGTGACCAATTTATGGTCTTTTATGCAACTAATCCATTATGAACCTCTTCAAGTCGTCACAATTTTGGATATACAACCTACTCTTGTAAGTTAGCAGGCCATCATTCAACAATTGATAGTCCTCATACTTCATCCCTATGGGCTTTTGCTCTAGGATTTCTTTCATAGTTTTGAAAAACTCATCTACTTTTTGTGCACTTTTGACTCTCTCCTTGATATTTGATTCACATGTACTCAAAGCTGCCAAGTGAATCACTTTCATACTTCTACTAAGGGTATCAATCACTATGTTTTCCTTTCACTTAATATGTTTTATTTCAAAACCAAATTCACTAAGGAGAGCCATCCACATAGCTTTTTTGGCATTGAGTTTGGGCTGGTCAAACAAGTATCTCAACCCATTGTGGTCTGTCATAAGTATGAATCTTCTTCCTAGGAGGTAATGCCTCCACTTTTTTTAAAGCATGTACTCTGGCAGCCAATTCCAAGTCGTGTGTCACATAATTGATTTCATGTTCATTTAATTTTCTGGATTCATAACAGATTGCATGCCCTTCTTGCATGAGGACTCCTCTGAGTCGCTCCTTGTAGGAAGTTTTACACACCAAGAAGTCCTTGTTTAGGTCTGCAATTTTCAGCATTGGTGCATTAGTTAAAAGGTCTTTTAGTTGGTGAAAACTCTCCTCACACTCTGTTTTCCAAATGAATTTAACTCCCTTTTTATGTAGCGAGGTAATTGGACAACCAATCCCGACGAACCCTTTATGAACCTCTTATAGTATCATACTAGGCCCATAAAGGATTTTATATCAAAGACATCCATTGGTGTAGGAAAACCCATGATGGATTTGATCTTGTTAGGATCAACTGCCACTCCTTCCTTAGTGATGACATGGCCTAAGTAATTAACCCTTTTTGAAAATAAATCACACTTACTAAACTTTACATAGAGATTGTGTTCTCTTAGCACTTGAAGCAATGACCTGAGGTGTTCTTCATGCTCTTCCTTGCTCTTAGAATAGATCATAATGTCATCTATGAATACCAACACAAATCTATCCAAGAATTTATTGAGTACATTATTCATCAGGCACATAAAGGTGGCTAGTGCATTAGTAAGCCCAAATGGTACCACCACAAATTCATAGTGCCCATATCTTATCCTAAAGGTTTCTTTATGGATATATTCATCCTTAATTTGGACTTGATGGTATCCATATTGTAATTCAATATTGGAAAATATTGTAGCACACCTTAGTTGGTCAAATAGGTCATCAATTTGTGCTAAAGGATACTTATTATTAATTATCATCTTGTCAAGTTGTCTATAGTCTATGCACAATATGAGGGTGTCATCCTTCTTCTTCACAAACAAGATTGGTGCTCCCTAAGGGGGAACACTAGGTCGGATGTACCCTTTGTCCAACATATCTTTCAGTTGTAGATTGAGTTAAAATATCTCTAGTCTACCCATTCTATATGGTTCTCTAGACATTGGCACCGCTCCAGGTACAAGTTCTATTGAAAAATCAATATCTCTTCTTGGAGGTAGACCTGGTACCACTTCTAGAAACACATATTTGTACTTTCTTAATATATGGTGGTCTTCTAAACCTATTTCACTATCCTCAAAAAAGTTCAATACTTGTACTGCATACAAAGGATGTCCTTTTCTGCAATACTTATTCACTTGAAGAGATGAGATTTGTCTCACCAAGACAGGTTTTTGAATTCCCTGTAGGGTTCTTTTCTCCCCTTCATTGTCTTTGCATTCTAACATTTTATTGTAACAGTCTAACTTGGATTTTGTTTATGTTTGGGCAACATCGAAAAGACATTCTACTAGATTGATAATCGATAATATGATTATTAATTATTAATAAATATTATTAATTATAGCATTATTAATGTAATAATATATTTATAATATAAAGTATAAATATATATAATAAAGTATAAAGTATAAATATAAAATATATTTATATTATATGTATAATATAATATAAAGTATAAATATATTTATTACCCAAGGGATGCATCTCTTCATGGATGGTCACCATGGTCACCATATGTTCTTTATGTATATAACACTTACCATTGTAATAATATATTCATCCACATACAACATCATCTCTTATGAAAAAATAAACATGGTATGAGAGCGGGACTGGGAGTAGAGTAAAGTCTTGGGAGTGTTAAATTTATGGGGTTGTTGCAATCTATATGTACAAAATATTTACTTTTTACTCCTACCTAAATTATAGAAAGAATTCCATAAATTATGGTGGGCAGTAATATCTAGTAAAATTGTCTAATTACCTAAATATGAGGAATGTAGTGCATATTTACTTCTACCTATATTTATGCAAATAATTGCATGAATTATGGAGGAACAATTTAACAAAGTCAAACACTATGTGGATGGATTATAACCAAATTAATCTTTGGCTAATTACTGGAGGTATTCTCCAACTATTTATAAGAAAGAAAAACTAATTTAATTTTCAAAGAAACGTGTCTTTTTGGATCAATTTAATATTACTATAAAAAGACACAACAATAGACACACATATTTTTCTCTCACACACGTGGGAAGTTATTTAAGGAAGAGACCGAAGTTTCTAAGTAGTTGAAATTTTCTAAGTGTAATTACTAACCATGTTTTCTAAGTGTGCAGTGTTTCCTCTTAAGAGGTCACAAGTTCAAATCCAAAGGGGGATAGGGTAAGTATACCTCTGTAGACTTTACCAGTCAAAACGCTGGGTGGAGGGATGTCCCTTGTCCCACAAACAAGGGGGTCTCATACACCAATTTGGTGTGGCTTGGCCATGACCTTAAAAATAGATTATTATTATTATTATTACTAAAGTAATATTATTGGAAGTAATTACCACTTGCGGAAAATTGTTCTTGTCTAATTTAACACTAGAAAATCAACATGGTTAGCCATATGAAATCGAGTATATGATGGATGTGTGTTAGTATAAAACATATCATTTTGAGGGTCACTATATATAGTTGTGCACAAGATAAATTGATCTACTCTAAGAGATATTTTTTGTTGTTCTTGTTTCTTGTTCTAGGCACGTCATAGGTAATAGCTCTGAGAAGAAGACATAATGATAGACATTGGAAGAAACATGAAGCAATACTATCCAGACATAGAGTTGTGCACATCCATGTAATGAAGAAGAAGAGGATGTCAACACATGCAGAGGAGTGTTGAGATTTTATGTAATTTCAAAAGTTATTTGTAAGTGTTAATGTTTCAACATCGGGCTGATGTTCTCTCGGGATTGGTCATGTTAATTTGACTAATGGATAATGACCCTAGCATAGTCTTCTAAGGACATAAGACTCAAATTGTGTGGCTTTCAACATCTGGAAGGACTCAAATTCTTCCTGTGGCACAGATGGCAACCTGATGAGGATGAATGGTCATTGTATTCACAGAACACTCTGTTGAGTACGTGACAACTACGGGACACTCAGTGTGCATATTGAAGAAGGATTTATATGGATTAAATCATGCATCTAGAGCATGGTATGGCAGGATCAACAATTTTTTTACGAGCTAAGGATTTACAAACAACAGTGCATATCCTAATCTTTACTTTAAGTTTGTGGATGATGGTCCGGTAATACTAGTGTTGTATATAGATGACCTATTTCTAGATAGGTGTGGAAAAGCTCATCTCAGAGTGTAAGAAAAGAAAACAAGATGTTGAGTTTGAGATGAAATATCTCAGGATGATGCATTACTTTTTGGGTTCTGAGTTATGGCAGAGACATGATAAGATCTTTATGAATCAAGGGAAGTGTACAGTAGAAAACTTGAAGAGGTTTAGAATGTTGGATTGCAAGGAAATGGCTACACCTATGGTATCAAATTTGAAGTTGTTGCAGGATACAACTTTAGAGACTATGGATTTTACTTTATACATGTAGATGGTGGGTTTATTGATGAACTTGAAGAAAATAAGACCGGATATATGTTTTTTTGTGAACACCCCGAGTCAATATATGGAGCATCCCAGGTAGGTTGATTGGTTGCAGCAAAACATGTGATGAGGTACCTTAAGGGTACATTGGATTATGGTCTCAAGTATGTGACAAACCATGAGTTCGGGTTATATGGATATTCAGGTTCAGGTTGGGTCGAAATTATTCCTGATCAGAAGAGTGCTTTGAAAAATTGCTTCATTCTAGGATCCAGCATGGTTTCATGGAGCAACATGAAGAAGTTGTGTGTATCACTCAGTACAGTTGAGGCAGAGTATGTGGCAGCATGTGAAGTAAGGCGCGAAGCAATGTGGCTTTGGAAATTGATGACTATTAGACTGAATTTGACTTGTAGGTATTAATTATAATTTTATTAATGTAATAATATATTTATAATATAAAGTATAAATATATATAATAAAGTATAAAGTATAATTATAAAATATATTTATATTATATGTGTAATATAATATAAAGTATAAATATATTTGTTACCCAAGGGATGCATCTCTTCATGGATGGTCACCATGGTCGCCATATGTTCTTTATGTATAGAACACTCATCATTGTAATAAGATATTCATTCAACAACTTTAAGGGAATCCAACCAATCCATGACAAGAAGCATGTCATAAGATCATAAAGGAAGTATGTTTAAAGTTGTTTGGATGGCTATCGCATTCACAATGAATTGGCATGCTGGTAAGACCTCTGTTACCTTTATTTTTGTTCTCGTGGCTAACTGTACCAGCCATGGTTTAGAACTTTTTACTAGATGTAATTTAAATTTATCAATAGTTTGAGGGGTGACATAACTTAGATTAGAACCAGGGTCAATCAAAATAGAAACAAGATGGTTGGCAATCTTACCTTCCATTTCTAACATTGAATCTTGGTGGTCAACTTGTTTACTATCCAAGGCTACATAGATTTGTGGCATGCTCCTAGCCACATCATTGATTTTGGTATCTTCCTGGATGTTGTAGACTCTTCTATTGCATTGCTACCTATGTGGGTATTCCCTTAACAAATGATCTTCCCCACATCCCCAACACTCCAAGGGTTCTTTCTTTGTATTATCAGTCTTTCCTAGGGATGATCCCAAGGGTTTATTTCCACTCTGAGATGGGAAATTTTGTTGATACACACTTTTAGTAGGAAGGTTCATATTAGAGCCTTTTTCATGGTTCTTAAATCTGGAGGGTTTAAACCCCTTCTTCTTGAATCCCAATTTTCTTTCTTTTTTCCAATCCTTATGAGGTTTTTCCTTGTGCTTGAATTTCTCATAGCAGTACCTTGTCTTCTTAATGATGTCTTCTAAGGTCTTAGGTTCATCAAACTCAATCTTGTCTCGAAAGGATTGAGTAAGTCCACTAATGAATCATTGTATCTTTGTATTTTCATCCTTTATATAAGGCACATACCTCATCAACTCAAGGAATTTGTTGGCATATTCATCTATGGTGAGATGTCCTAGCTTGAATTTATATAACTCCTTAGTATTTTAATCATAATACCTATCATATAGATACTTTTTCTTAAAATATTTGTCAAATTGTCTCCATGACAACTCCTTCTCATGAATCCCTTTCACATTCCTAAGGTCCTCCCACCAAATGGATGCCTTTCCATTCAAGTTGAAAATGGTTATTCGTGCCTTTAATTTTTCAGAGTAGTCATAAAATATGAAGTACTTCTTTAGGCCAAGTAGCCAAGCTTCTGCTTCTTCCCCCTTCTTAATCTCTCCATCAAAGTGGGTGGCTTAGATTTCTTAAACTCTTCAAAGTCATGACCCTTAACACTTTTTCTCCTCTTTCTTCTCCCATGAAGGGGTGAACTAGTCTCATTGCTAGACAATTCCTTAGATCTATCAGTTCCCTTACTAGAGGGTCCTTTGGATGAGTCCTTTGCATTAGTGATACATAATGGATCCCAGAGCCAAAATGGGCCTAGGAAGGCTAAAACTAAAACTTATCAGAATCTATTCAAAACGGATGTGTGTATAGGCCTCGTCAATATGAACCCAAGGCAACTTGAACGGGCTCAAATGGACATCATATGTGAAAGATATCATGATCTGTTTGTTTTGTCAAACAGGTAAAAATTGATGACTATGCAATCCGTACAGTCTGTACAATGTTGACGTGGTAGCTGACTGTACATACCATACGACCATACAGTGACGTGGAAGTGTTTTGGCAAGATGACATGGACAAGTGTTGGCGTGGATAGGTGGATGAGTCAGAGTGCAACATGTGGCACCATTGGAAGGGTGACACATGGCATAGGCTGATGTGGCATGGTATGTACAGCACATGGAAACGTGTTGACGTGGAAATTACATGGGCATGTTGACTGGGAAAATAGGTGGTCGTATCACAGTTGGACAGTGGTGTACATGTGGGAAAATAGAATGGTGCCACTTGGCCCAGTCTTGGGCTACCACCCAACACCCCTCCATTGGCTGACAATTTTGGAAAATTTTGTTTTGGACTCCACCAGATTCAAACTCGTGACCTCCGGGTGTGGGGAATGGTTTGGCAGGGTCGAGCTACCAGTATGCCATAGGTATTTCTTATTACATATGGTGTGATTTAATTAATTAAACTTATCATAATGTTTATTCAATGGAGAAAAGGGTTGGGGCCTAGCCCCATCCCTCGACAAAAACCTACACCATATAACCTTATCACTTGACCTTACCCTGCCAGTTGGCGTGGGAACTGTTACACAACAGTTATCCCAGGGCGCCTTAACATGTAATCATTTGATATGACCATCGGGTTTAATGTCTAATGCATATTTCAATGGATAGCGTTGGTCAATTGAGCTAGCCTATCGACCAAGGCACGTAAAAAATGATGCAACTAGGGGCTAGCCTATCCGGATAAGTGCGTGGAAGGTAAGGATCAAGCCATATGGCCATGTGTGCGACCAGGTGTCGAGGCTTAAGGGCCATACCAACGCATCAGCCTAGTGCAGGGCCACATGGAGGGTGCCATATGACCAGGGGCCCATGTGAAGGGGGCTGCACATTTTTTATTTTCAAATAGTGGGTTTTTAGACTATACTATAAGATTTTTATGGATTATTACCCAGATTTGGGAGATTTAATTCATTTTTGGAGGATCTTGGGCCCTTTTTGAGGCCATATATTGGGGGGGAGTTGGGAGTTTGTTACCAACTTCAGGCCTATAAAAACCAGAGGTTCTTGAATCCATGAGGGGAGGTTCAGATCGGGAAAATATTGATGAATTGTTGACGTAAAGCCATTTTTATGCAAGGAAACTATCGAGGAGTGCACTTTTGTGGGCCGTTTTTGAGAGCTTCGTTCATATATTTTTAATGTTGTCAGTTTTGATGGGTTCTTGAGATCTAGCAGAATACAACTAGATCATATTTGTAATCTATTGGCACTTTTATGATGTACATTTGAAGTTTCGAACAGAAATAAGAAAGTCTCACCCATTGAGACAAAGGCCCGGAGAAGTAGGTGAGATTATCGAACTCCGTTATCACTTTGGTGTTTATGTTTTGTTGTTTATTCATGTTTATTTCTAGATCTGTATATTAATTTATGGCTTCCATATTTCCTCTTTCATTAATTTCCTAAATGGTAATTTAACTCATGCAAAATAACTCAACCATTGTCGTTTAAAAGATCTTTTCAGATCAAGTGGTATCAGAGGTAGTTGATGGTTGGTTTTTGAGTTTGCATGTTTACCAGGGAAAAGATCATCTCAGTTGATAAAATGGAATCTAAAGAGGGAATTTCTCAAGATGAGAAGGATATGCGAAAAAACTCTCTTTTCCATGTCAGAGATGGTGAAAGTGTTGTATGAATATTACTTGGAATGAAAGAGATCGGTTCAAGAGAAAGATTCAAAGAAAAACAAAAGCAAAGAAGAATTGAAGGAATTTCCTTCTACATCCAATTTAGAAAACATCTATGAGGTATGCAGTGCAAGTCATTCATCAATATCGCATTGTTCCCATCAATATGGTTATTTTGGTGCATTTGAAAAACATACAAGAGGTATAGGTTTTAAATTGCTAACCAAGATGGGTCATGAAGGAAAGGGCCTTGGAAATAAGGGCCAAGGTATCGTTAATCCCATAGAGGTTTTGTAAATACCTCATTATTTAGGATTAGGATATGGCGAAGTGGATATTGGAGAATGCTCCAAAACATTGGAAGAAAGTGATGCTTCAAATGACCAGCCTAAATCATTGCGGGAACAATTCATGAAAGGTGATGGCGTATCACTCCATGATGGTGATAGTGATTGCAATTCATCTCCAAATAAAAGTGAATATCAACAAGAAAGGTATAATGGTTATGGGTTTTCCAAATCTCATTTTGATTATATAAAGCATAACCATGTAAGCTGAAACTTGTGGAATATGTATCCTTGTACTTTTTTTCATTCACTTAAGCATTGTGTGGAAAAGTGTTGGAAGAGACAATATTTGTATAGGAAGTTTATGTCAACTAGAAAGGAGAAACGACATAAAGACTCAACTCCACAACGGAAGAAAGAGAAGTGCAAGCAAGTCTGGATGCCAAAAAACCATTACACTTATTCCAACATGGGTGGACATCAAAAGGATTGTTCATGTACTCACAAAGGAAGCGTAATCCAGAGATTCGTCCAAAGAAGGAAAAAATGATTGTTCATGTACTCACAAAGGAAGAGGAATTACCAGTGAAGCAAGAGGAACACCATGAAGGAAAGAAAATTGTCACTTGGTTTTTCCAGAAGTGGATGTCACATCTTCATTGTATTTTGCTTCCATTAATGTAATCACACATGTTGAAATGATGACATGTTATAAAATCATTTTGAACAACATATTGTCTTGTTTTTATAATTGGTAAGGTCCATTTTGTAACCTTTTGGAGGACCAAAAGGCCTTTAGTTGGGGGGTGTGATCCAAAATGGGGCCAGGAAGGCCTAAAACTCAAAGTTCTCGGAATCTCTTCAAAATGTATGTGTGTGTAGGCCTCATCGATATGAACCCAATGCAACTTGAATGAGCTCAAATGGACATCGTATGCGAAATATATCATGATCTGTTTGTTTTGTCAAACAGTAAAAATTGATGATTGTGTAGTCTGTACAGTCCATACAGTGTTGACATGGCAGATGATTATACAGGATGTACGACCCTATAGTGACATGGTAGTGTGTTGTCAAGATGATGTGGAGAGGTGATGACGTGGGAAGGTGGACGATTCAGAATGCGACATGTGGCACCACTGGAAGGGTAACACGTGGCATAGGATGACGTGGCAAGGTTTGTACAACACGTGGCAATGTGCTGACATGGAAGTTACATGGGCATGATGACTGGGAAAACAAGTGGTAGTATCATATTTGGACATGTGGCTTACATGTGGGAGAATATCATGGCGCCACATGGCCCAGTACTGGGATGCCATGTGCCACCCCTCCATTGGCTGGCAGTTTTGGAAAAATTTGTTTTGGACTCCACCGGAATCGAACCCGCGACCTCTAGGAGTGGGGAATGGTTTGGCAGGGCTAAGATACTAGCCCACCCTAGTTATTTCTTATTACATATGGTGTGATTTAATTAATTAAACTTACCATAATGTTTATTTGACAGAGAAAAGGGTTGGGGCCTAGCCCCAACCCCCGATGTAAAGCTACACCATATAACCTTAGCACATGACCTTACCCTTCCGGTTGGCGCAGGAAATTTTACATGGCAGTTAGCCCAGGGCATGTTAACATGTGATCATTTGATATGAACGTCGGGTTTAACGTATAGCGTGGATTTCAATGGTTAGCATCAGTCGGTCAGGCTAGCCCGCCAACCAAGGCACGTAACCAATGACATAACCAGGGGCTAGCCTATCCAGATAAGCGTGTGGAAGGTAAGGATCATGCCATATGGCCATGTCTGCGACCAGGGACCGAGGCTTAAGGGCCAGATCAACGTGCCATCCTAGCGCAGAGCCACATGGAGGGTGCCATATGACCAGGGGCCCGTGTGAAGGGGGTTGTGCTTTTTTTATTTGCAAATACTGGGTTTTTAAACTATACCATAAGATTTTTATGGATTATTAGCCAGATTTGGGAGATTTAATCCATTTTTGGAGGATCTTGGGCCTTTTTTGAGGCCAAATCTTGGGGGAAAGTTGGGAGTTTGTTACCTACTTTAGTCTTATATAAACCATAGTTTCTTGAAGCGTTATGTGAAGGTTCATATTAGGGAAATGTTGATGAATTTTTTAGGCAAATCCATTTTTATTCAGGGAAGCTATTGAGGAGTGCACCTTTACAGGCCATTTCTGGGAGTTTCTTTCATCTATTTTCACTACTGTTAGTTTTGATGGGTTGTTGAGATCTAGCAGAAAACAACTAGCTCATTTTTGTAATCCATTGGAACTTTTATGATGTACATTTGAAGTTTCTAACAGAAATAAGAAAGTCTCACCCACTGAGACAAAGGCCCGGAGACGTAGGTGAAATTGTCGAACTCCGTTATCACTTTGGTGTTTATGGTTTGTTTTTTCTTCATGTTTATTTTCGTATATGTATACTTATTTATGGCTGCCATATTTCCTCTTTCATTAATTTCCTAAATGGTAATTTAACCCATGCAAAATAACTCAACCATTGTCGTTTAAAAGATCTTTTCGAATCAAGTAGCTTTCCTCTTGGCTCCATGCTGGGCCTTCTTCTAGGCGCTACTTCTTATGTTGTTAATTTCAAGGCCATGTTTTTTTATCTTAGGTGGACTTTGGTTTTTATTAGTATTATGTTCATCCACATTATTGGTTGTTGGCCCATTTTTCAGCTGCCTTTGTATATCTGAGAGGATTTGTAGTAGGACTACATTAATTTCAGTTTGTTTTTCTTGTTCTTTTATCATCCTTTCATTGTCTTCCTTGCAAATTTGTAATTCTTCCATAAGGCCTCTTACAGTTTCAGCTAAATCTAGAGGGGTTTCCACCACCCTCCTCTGATCAGAATCTTCTTCTATGTTATGTGAGATTTCTCCAAACTCATGATGTGTCACCATTATTTACATTATATTTTCCTTGTTTTCTAACTGTTTGAGTTCTAATAACAACATTTTATGTTAGTCGGCTATCCTCAAATTTTATGAACAACATGGGAAATTTTTTGTAAGATAAAATTAGCTTCAATATTCCACATATAATATCAACATGTAGTTCAGATTTAAAACATGTAAAAACAACATAAGGTCTCACTCTTTTCATTATTAAATATTAAATAAGATCTTACAGGTGGGTAGGGTAGGGTACCCTTCCCCTTAAATGTTTTCTATTAGAATTTATTTCCTCTCTTTCATTAGCCCAAGCAGACGAAGTGTTGTTTCATGCTTCGATACCACTATGTCACACACCCAACCCCCTAAGTAATCTTTAAAAGAAATGAGGTCTAATTTGTCACTTTCCTATAACTCCTTGAATTCCTCGAATGAGGACACCATCTACTTATTCTCACTGAGATATTTCCAATGACTATAACCTTGTCCAAAATTGAGCTATGGTTTGAAAATTATGGCCTTCTGAAGTTTTTGGGGTGTTATTGTCCAATGGCCATCGCCTTGGCCATGTGGCATCCACATAGCTTCACCTCTCTCGTTAATTCTGACATGGTAGGTCGTGTCATGGGTTGTCACCCCCTAATGATGATGTGGTTATTGGTCACATGGAATATCTCTTGGTCTTCATGGATATCAAATCTTTGACCCTTCAACATTCTTTCACATGTCTAAAAATTCTCGGGGATCCAAACTCTGGAGGGATCCTTCCTCTCTGAATATCCACGATGGATCTCTATCCATCCTTAGATCTAACAAATGAGGCTTATCCACAACTAATACATAGTTTAGGAACGATGAAGAAGGGGGCAGGGGGGGGATCCCACACCTGACTCTCATTAATTCCCATAAAACCACATGGACCTACCCAGACATGTCGCATCACCATGCCGTATGAAGGCCCGTCCAATCGGATCTTGACACCTCGACTAGGGGATTTTCATGTTTCATCTCTTCAACGCTTTGGCATTGGGCCTATGCACCAACACTTTAAATCTCCTGGGACCTCGAAGTTTCGAAGTCTCAAGCTTCCTCACCATGTATTTCTTTCTTCATCCTTCAGGATGGTTTCATAACTTGAACCTTATATCTCTCGAATTAATACTTCACTGAAGTACTTATGTTGTCCCCCTCTAGTTGATCGAACAATTGAGAAAGGTTCCCAATGGATCCTTAGATCAACAATTGACATCTCTCCCAAATTTCTCCCCTTGATCTGATGGTTGGAGGGATTTCTCCACTTTGGGATTTTGCAAGTTCACAATCTTTACCATCTTTAACCTTTAGAATTCCCTGAAGTTTTACCTACAGAAGAGGTCATAAAGGAGAGACGACTACTTGTTTCTAGTTAATAGTACCACTTACTCTATCCTTCCACTATGCTCAATCTAACGGTGGAGAGAGATCCCAAAGTATCATTATATAAATGAATCACGTTGGTTCGTGACTTCAACGTTTGAGGACTCTGATCACTTCAAACTCTTTCGCGCCTGGAGTGGATCAACGTTGAATGACCATGGCTTGTATCTGATGATTAGGAAGGGTCCCAAAGGATCCTTAGATGAATTGATGAGAAGGATTACTTGATATAATGGTTATGATAGACCTCAAAAGGTAAATGGACGACTATGATAGCACAATCCTTTTTCAAAGGGTCTTCTCTGTGTAATACTTGGCTCCTTTTATACGTCGCACAGAGTTCCTGGGTCCCAGTCACATGGAAATCCTATTGGCTCGAGGGATCAAGTCGACAAACCCACATGAAAGGAAATAAGCATGTGGCTTTGGGCTTAAGGTCACTTGGAACCTCTGCACTCCTGAGAAGGCTATGTTTCAAAATATTAACCGAGAGTTAGTTAAGCCATGGAGTTGGGCATGAGGTCACATGGAAAAATGGTTTGAAGGAAGTGCCTTCCATTTACAAAACTTGAATTCTATAACAAGAAAATGGGATTTCAAGGGATTGATGAGTTTAGAACATTCCTATAGAGTTTGTATTAACTTTGTATTTTTGGATTTGATCCTTGGAATATCCTTTAGAGGATTAGAATATATATAGATTCAGATAGGGGGTGAACTCGCCATTTTCCCCAAATTCGTTTTAAAACCCATTAATAACAATCCTTCTTTTCTAAACATGATTAAACATAAATCCATTGAAAAAATATGATATTGAAATTCTACTTCAAATTTCCCAGGTTGTTAGGCCTGCAAATCCATAGATTCTACCATTCAAACAAGATAAATAATATGCTAGCATCTGACTTAAGAAAACACATATTACAACAAAAACTAGTCAATACAATATAAACTCACAATCTGACTTATATGAAACTTTGAAATTAGCTGGAAAATATTTAAAGGGGTTCCCTTTTCCACCCAACCATAGGCTCATTTTCTCTTGGAGTAATCCTTAACTGGCCACCCTCTATCTAGAT
Source organism: Picea glauca (assembly GCA_000966675.3). NCBI lineage: Eukaryota > Viridiplantae > Streptophyta > Pinopsida > Pinales > Pinaceae > Picea > Picea glauca. The sequence goes on along the minus strand of JZKD02S2082931.1, from coordinate 117,254 downwards.
CATGATTCCATGAGATCGGTTCTGCTTAATATCAACAACAACGAGGGACAAATGTTACTCTCATTTTCCCACGGGAACCTGGAAGTTCAGTTTTCTATCCACCAAGCAAGGGAATCTGTTGGGATTGTTCACTCAGTTTACCAACTCCATTAATCATCTTGACTAGAAAACATTGTCCAAGTGCTCTTGTAACCAGAACAACTTAATTTACAGTTCTCGTTAGAACAAGAAAGCCTCGCACACTCTTATCTTCTTGATTGGTCCTCAGACCCATTCATGTGTCTTCTTCTTGTGCTCTCTACCCATGATTTTTACCTTTCTTTTCTTTCCTTTTTCCCAACAATATGTCATGGGTGAGATCAAGAAGTTTCCATATGGGTCTCTTCCCATCTCCTTATTGACTCTTGAGGGAATACTTCCCAACTACCATCTTGGCTGGTAATTACGTTTTTTGGGCCATAAGATTGTTCTGGGTCTACACAATGTATATCCAGTAGAGTACGGACCTGGCAGGGGTCATCTCACCATTATTGGTTCCCCTTACCATCCCTCTCGCACATCGTGATCTATACTGGAAACCCTCTTTCAATAGTCATGCCATAATTTCCTTTTATTTAATAACAAAATATATACATTACCTTCTATAGAAAGGTTCATTGTGTTTCCAACATTGACATGATAGATCTGTCCATAGTCGTGTTCACAATAATAATACTATTTACTATAGGGTGGAAACGGGGGTGTTACAATTGTGATTTGAGCTTATATGTGATTATTGTTTCACAACTAGTGAATGATTGATGAATGGTTAAATAAAGTAAAAATTATCTTATAGTGATTCACCCCCACCCTCTTAGTATAAGCATAAGTTCAAAAACATTTTCATTGCACATATGATATCACAAGTCACATCCACACACACACATATATAAAGTAGGTCATCATGGATTACATCACTCTCTAGCCATCATTTTCACTATCATGTCATGTTCACTCTCAAGCATGTTGATCTATCTAGCATAGTTGAGCAAAGCTCAAGAAAATATTTTAGGATATTCATTATAGAAGGAGAAACTTAGCAATCTAGAAAAGTAAATGAGATGGCCCAAGCATCTATATCCAACCCTTATAATCAAACACCATCGTCTTTTTCTTATTAAAACTACATTCTAAGGTTTATTTTAGTGATTTGCATTTTATCTGTGGTTTCAACTTGCATATCTTTCATGGATGTCAACAATTTTAACCTTGCATGGTTTTTCCACTTGTTAACATACTTTGCAACTCCCCTAATGGGTTAAGTGTAGGGTATTGTAAGAGTAGGAACATGTGTTGAGATTTGTAATCATTGATTTTACTTCTCAATCATTTCGTAAACAAATAAATAGTGAGTAAATGTTTCATGCTACTTGAAAGTTAAAATAGTGGTGAAGTTGGAACTTCCCCAAATAAATAAGTCCTAGAGGATCTTGAGAATTTAGTTAAGTGGTGATTTATCCAATCTGAATATATCATCCATTCAAATTATATGATCACACCATGTGAAGGGTTTCCAGTCATACATTCAAGGTTTAACAATATTTTTGGGCATATTCTTATTTAGGCATGGCCAATCATTTCCTAATAATATGAAGTTATCCCTATAATCATATAAAAACCATTGCATCCCCCCATATATTATTCAAAAAACAAGATTGGGAAAGGAATTCAATTTATAAATAGGACATGTAGACAACTCTACCATGGATATGGACACTCATTGACAATAGAGCAAGACTTGTTATGTTGGGGTCAATCCACCAGGGCTATGGAAACTTGTATTTAGTGGAGAAACACTGCAAAACCATGTGACTGTGATTGTTACCTGAAACATCGGGTGTGTTAAAAAAAATAAACTCCATACTTTCTATCTCCATTAAAGGTTGCTAAATCACTGAAGAAATACGATTAGAGTAATTTGTATTCATGTTTCAAGGGGATGACCCAAAGATTCCCTTTTTTGAATTCAAAGGTATGACTCTTCCTGAAATTCTAGATTATTATTAAAAAATATGATTGAATAAGTAATGTTTCAAATATTCATGTATTCACTCAATGTGTCACCATTTATTGAGCCCTCAACAAACCCTCCAAGTTTTGGAGAAAAATTGGGGCCTCATGTTTTTGTCATTGATTAGTATATGCTTCTTTATTTTGAGAAACACATTGACCTTTCTTCCTTATTTTCTTGATGCAATGATTCATTATTTTAGATGGTCTTTCATGTTTAGTTGTTTGGTTTTTACTTGGTTATTTTATTTTATTTCTTCCTCTGTGAGTCTTTTTTTATTTCCTTACATTTTTCCTTCTTAACCATATTTTGTTCAAAATCATATGGTCATTGTTTTCTAGATCAAGCTTGATCCTCAAATCACTCCCCATGTTCTCTTTAATTACTATGTCATTGTTTCAATTTGAAAATCAACCATGATTTCTAACTCAGAGCCTTCTTTCACCAATTCTTCTCTTTGAAAATCCCTTTGAATTTTTATTCTAACCTTTCTTTAACCCCAATTCCCTAACCCAAACACAATACATTATGATTATTTTTTATGGTGTGTCTTTATTTACCAAAATCCGAGTTCTGAAATCCCTTGAACTTATCTCCAAACTGGTGGACCTTGAAACCCTTAACCTTATTAAAATACGTCTCAGCTCGACCTTAACAACATTTCACCCCATATAAAATTTACTATGGAAATCCAAAATGAAAATTATCTCCCCTTTTTGGATGTTCTCATCACCCGCCTTCCTAATGGCACCGTCACCCACCAAGTTTATAGGGAAAAGACTCACATTGATCAATACCTTCATGCACATTCTCACCATAACCCTCCCTAGAAATTTGTTTCTCTTGAAACTCTTTCCACTCAAACCATTCGTATTTTTGATACTCATTTCCTTGAGAAAGAAAAATCCCACCTAACTAAGGCCCTTATGAAAAATGGTTATTCAACTTCTCAATTCAACATGAAATTTCACTCAGTCCTCCATTCTAAATCTAAAAAATATCATTCCTCTTACCCAACCTTAGCTCTCATTTCAACAATTATTTACAACAACTAAGGATACATTTGATCCAATGCTTGGCCAAGGAGTTTACAAAATTGTATGCTCATGTGGAAAATCATACATAGACCAAACTGGTAGATCTTTTAAATCTCATCTCAAAGAAAATATATATGATACCTTCCATAATAACATATCTAAGTCACCTGTCGACTAACACTCCCACAAATCTGATCATATCATTTTCTTTGATAGGACTAAAATTCTAGCTTCAGAACCTTATTACTCCACTTATATCATTCGATAAGAGTTGGAAATTGAAAAACATCCTAATAGTTTTAATCACAAAGATGGCTACAAACTTAGACAATCTTGGAAACAAACTAATCACCGTATTGATCATTGATCTTTAACCCTTCTTCTTTTAAAATATTGTATTTTATTTTATTGATTGATTGATTTATTATTACTATTATTTAATTTCATCTTTCTTTTCATTTCTTGTTTTAATTTTCTTTTATCCTCTTTAATAGTATTCCTTTTTTCCTTTTTACTTTTTTGCCCTTCTCATTTTTAGCCATATTTTTTGTTCCTTGGATTTACAACCTCAACAAATTATATTTCTTAAATTTCATTTTCTTTTAATTTCAATTTACCATTAACATTAAATAGATTTTATGTCCAATGACTCCTTTACTATTTTAATCATTTTTCTTAATGGTTGAAACTTTTTTCCACAATGGTTAACCTTAATTTTTAATCCTATAAATATTCACCCAAACACTCTTTTCTATTATTATTTCAGATTTAGTTTTCCATGATGATTGGTGGAGTGTTCACTCGAAATGTTGGACATTTCAATATCCTATACACATTTTATCTCTAGAAAGCTAAAGCAACAATTAGAGTATGTTTAAAATTAAAGTAAACCTATATTTTTATCATGGATTATTTAAAACGAACTTCAATGTTCTTGGAATTTAATGCACCAATGTGCCATATATGTGAGTGCACTAGTGCACTTCATACAATTTAAGCTCACCGACAAAAAACCTTATCTAAGAACTCAAACTGCATGCTCCACTAGCAACCTCCATTATAAATGGACAAGGAAGAATATTTTTGGAGAGGTTATGCAAAAACCTACCCTAGAAGGTGTTTTCCATGTAATGATTTTTCCATTTGACTAAATCAATACCATCCTTCTCTATTTTACCTATCCATAAAAACATTTTTCCCTAATATTCTTTGACATATTAACTAGAATGTAGGCAATATAATGAAAAAACATAAGTATGGTAGACTATAGTTAGCATGCCCCCTCTTAGTAGCCATGTTGTACACCATAGAGCTAGTTTTTTCTCAATTTTCTAAAATAACCAAATCTAATATCTAAATTCATACTTGTTAGGTTTCAATAAAACCCTAGTTATTTCAAACCCTTATTAAAATAAATGCTATCATATGGTACAATCAATGTATGTCCCTTTATTATCCTTGAGTAAACCCATTGAAAGAAATGGAATATTTCTAAGATGGAAACCCATTCCCAAATAACAACACATCATCCACAAAAGACAAGTAGGACATAGGTAAATCTCTCCTCAATTTGATTATTTTGATGATTCCATTGCTCATTGTACTTTGGTATGAATTTACTGCTCTACTTATTCCTTTACCCACAACTTTAAAATGAAGAGGGGACATAGCACACCATTACATGAGACACCTTATTATACCTGCCATCAGGCATGGTATATAGCATTTGGTTCACCGTTGAATGCATATTATTTTGATAGTTGACCTAAAACTTTTGAAACTTTTCCATAGTTTCACATTACTCTTCAGATTTTATTATTTTTTTCAAATATCTAAATCCATTTATTTTTCATACCATTGGTTGATTCAATTGGACTCTTATTGCCGAGCGAGCGAGCGACCTCCTAGGAATTGAAATTTTTTTTCATGCCATATATTTATTCACCTTCCATTGTAATGGCATTTGGAACCATTTTTTAAACACCTCATTGAAAGCCCCCTGGCATAGAATTAAATAATTTACATCAAATTAATTACAATTTTGTTGTGTTGGAACTTGGCACATCTCGGAAAATGAACCTGTGTTGGAAATTTATTATACTTGCATAGAGGCAAGTATAGGCTACCATGCATCTCTAGTTGGTTTAAATATGTTGGAAGAAGAACAATTTATTAGTATTACAAAAGAAATTGAAGAGAGGAATCCAACAATCCAACTAACCATAGAAAGACACATACCAAGTTGAAATAGAATAAGTCTCATATACCACCAACTAACATGTGCATATTCTTTGGATAACTCAAGCTTGACAATCATACCACTTAGCTTCTTAACATTTATTATATCCAACCCCTCCTTGGCCAATCCAAATAAATAATAAATATGTCTATTGCTAAGAAAAACAAACTATTCACTTGTACTAATAGACTAAAAAAATATCATTCTAGGGATAATATTTACAATGATAATGTAAGTTGAATTACATAGTGAAGTGGATCTAAGATCCTAAAAAGATAAAGTATAATATTTATTTGGAATCAATGTATTGAAGGTAAAGTTTCATGCACCCAAAATTGACCAAAAGCTATGCATCATTCTACAAATTTGGGTAAATCATCTTCAAACATATCATACAATCCCATATAAACTCAATGGTCCATCCATTTGGGCCAATGATATTATCATTCTAGAAGGATTCCACTATAGCCTTTAATTCCTCTTTAGTTATCTCAACCATCAACTCTTCATTTGTGTCATATTCAATAAACCTTGGAAAAAAGGAGGCAAGCTTAATTATCTCAACAATGTTAACCCTGTTAGGTCCTGGTACACTTTTTTGAATTTAGATGGCACAACATCAACGATTTCATTAAATCTTATCACCCTTCTTTCATATTCTCTTTCCATCTCCCATCTTGTGTTCATATTCCTCCTCTACTTGGCATAATTTTGGAATAATTGTGTATTCTCATCTCCTTGGCTAATGAGATGGCTCTACTTTTCATCATCCATTTAGATTATTCCGATTCAATTAGTTTCATTCTATATCTCTCAAGCACCTTTAGCTTAACCATTTCTTCTTTAGATAATACACTAAGACTATTTTGTTCATATAGTTGGGATATTTTATATTCAACTTCTTTAAACTGCTACTTATAATTCAAATATTTTTCCTTAACCCATGTTATATTTACCTTCTTAAATATGCTAATAATTTTATAAATCTCAAGTATTGTAGATCCCAAATCAGCAAGATTGAAAAGCTTCCATTATTTCTTGACCAACTTTACAAAATCTTTGTCTAATAAATGAAATGATTTAAATTTTAAGGGTCAAGTTGAGTTTTCATCATCTTTCTCTATCTAAAGAAGAATTGGAATTTGATCTAAGGTCCCCCTAGTATCAATCCATGATCTAATTCTATTCGATCTATTCATAACCTTCTTAGAGACTGAAAACCTATCAAATCTTTTAGAAATCCTCTCTTCTCCCACTTTGAAATTCCTCCAGGTGGGCATTAGTTTGATAGGTTCCACATTACACATACCAAGTTAATTAATCTTATGAAGAAAATATTCTACAATATTATCCATCCTTTCTACCTTCCTTTACTCTTTATCACTTCTAGTGGAAAATTTAAATCCTACTCGACAATCAAATTTTCTTTATTTAGGAAATATTTACAAAATAAAACTTTCATAAAACTTTCCTTTTGACATATGGAACATATATGTTGACCAAATAATATGTGTTCCTTATATCCAAGGAACACACTTGAGTCCATATATATTAAGGAATCAAAGACGATTTTAGTAACTGCAAATAATTATTGTAGAATTTGGTTGAAATCATCACATAGAATCTAGCTAGCAACAATTCACACAAAGCTTGCAAACTTGAGAGAGAGAGAGAGAGAGAGAGAGAGAGAGAGAGAGAGAGAGATTTATTTTTACCTTTCCCATTCCATTAATTTTTCATGGTGCATCATCACCCAAATAAAGTTGTCCAAAATCTCCTTGAACATAATCTAGAAAATGTTTCCTATGGGTTCTGGCATGAAATGAAGCCCCTAAATCTACTACCCAAGATTCAAAAATATTATCTACAAAAAGAATCAAAGCATCTTGTAACACATCACCTGTTACATTTGCTTCCTGATTTTTCTCCTGATATCCATCTCTTTGTTTCTTTGGAGCTCTGCAGTCTTTCTTCATATGTCCTTTCTTTCCACAATTCCATCACTCTATATTTCCAAGTCTGGATTTTGATCTTCCCTTCCTAGAATTCTCATGGTTCCCTAATCCCTTTCCTCTATCCTTTTGTCTTCCCATGTTCTCCATGTTTAATGCATTACCTAATGTCTCACCTATGCTTTTATGTCGCATTTCCTCACTAAGGATAACACCAACAATGTCATCAAATTTTAAAGTGTTTGAATCAAAGACAGAGTTACTTACAACCATGACAAATTCGTTCCATCTTTTTGGAAATGAGAAAAATATTAGAAGATCCCTCACCTCATCATCAAAGTCCACTTTTATAGAACTTAGTTGATTAGCAACCATATTAAATTCATTTAAATGATATGCAATAAACCTTCCTTCTGACATCTTCATATCAAACAATCTCTTCATTAGAAATACATTATTGGACATCGAGGGTTTTTCATACAGTTTATCCAATGTGTCCATCAGTGCCTTCGTTGTCTTTTCTTTCGAAATATTGAAAGCCACTCACACTTCCAGGATCATTCGTATTGTTCCTAGTGCCTTTCTATCAAGAACCTCCCATTCTTCGTCCTTCATGGTCATCAGCTTCTTTGTTATTCCACCCAATGGTAGGAATAGATCCTTCTAATATAAATAATCGTCCATCTTCATCTTCCATAACTAGTAGTTTTGGCCGTTAAATTTCTCAACCCTAAACTTTCCATCTTCTGCCATTGCTCCCATTCGAACTAGGAACCCTATTTTCCAGCGAGTTACCTTTCGCTTTGATACTAATTGTTAGAAAAATAGGACCGCGGAGGAATAAAATAAAATAAATGCGGAAATAAAACACAAAAGCTACAAAATACAATAGAGACACAGATACACGTGGTTCACCCAGTGTGGGCTACGTCCACCATAGAAATTTTCAGGTCCTTCCTTTATTATTATCCATCAAAATGAAGGGATAAACAATACAACACACCCGTTGTAACTTTCTCTTCTTTCTCTCAAAATCTCCTCACTCAAAATACAATATTCAGAATGGTACATAGCTTCAATACATGTCCCTCATAAAAGAGGGTTTTCTTCTAGGGAAAAAAAAACCTAACATAACTTCTACCGTAAGATCGACGACCTTATAATGAATGGTCTAGATTTACTATGAAATTACAATATACATTTACATGGAAATTTTTTCGTCGGGGGCTTCACCCTCGAACCCCGTAGGGGGGGTAACTCCCCCTTGCACTTCCCTGCGTGGAGGAGTGTACATTCTTTCAAGGTGTAAATTCTTCATGGGATATAAACACGGCTAAAAAAAAATACCTCTAAATCAGGAAGATAATAAGGCTCCACAACCAACAAAGTGATCCCTACTAGTGATGATATTAAGGTGAGCATGCAACACTTGGTGGTAATACTGAGGTTGTCATGCAATACTCTACTCCACTAGTCTAACTCAAGTACAATTGAATAATGAATGAATAGGATGCGGCATCCTCATCTAGGGGATAATATTCTCATATAGAGGAGAATATTCTTGTATATGGGAGAATATATTTGACCAGGGGTGCCCTCAACATAGACTAATCAACCTAGAAAAATAAATACTAGGTGGGTGTGTAATATCTCCAACACCCCCCCTTGAACACTACTAGGGAGTAAATAAAGAATGGGTCCTGAAAAGAAGCCATGTTAGGTACCCATTTTACAATGAATCTAATGAATGAACACTAAAAAGGATAAAAGAGGGAAAAACTCATAGGAACCCCCCCCCCCCGGCAACCCCCCCGAAAAAAAACCAATACAATGTTGAAAAATGAATACAACAGATAGGCAGTTATGTCCTTCACTCTAAGACGTTCATGTAGAAAGTGGAATTTGTACTAAGTGAAATTCTTGGTGAAGATGACAAAAGTTTGTTTAGAGAAAGGATAGTACTATAAGTTGATGATCTTGGCATGAAGCAACTCTCTAATGTAATGCATGTGGATGTCGTTGTGTTTTGTTCTCTATAATTGCACCAAGTCTCTTTGATTGTCACACCAAATGATAGTCATATGGTGGAACTAGATACTGAGCTCAGTGAGGAAGTTTTGTAGCCAAAGTTCTTAAATGGTAATGTTCATTGCTACTATGTACTTGTCCTCTGTTGATGATACAACAATTGTTGATTTATTTTTACTCAACCAATAGATGGGACCGAATCCAAAACTAAGCATGTACCTTGAAGTGGACTTGTGATTTATGCTATTAGCCTAATAAGAATCTATATAGCCCATGTGATCCAATGTATAACCTGCTGCATAGTGAATCCCATGACTGGTGGTACCTTGAGCATATCAGAGAATATTCTTGTAAACTTTCTAGTGAAGCTCATGCGGCTCCTACATGCACCTAGGAAATGTGCCCACTACATATTAAAGATCTAGATGGGAGTGAGTGAGGTAAATAAGGCTCCCCACTAATTGTATGTACTTGGTGAAATCCACCAATGGTGTATCCTTTCCATCCTCGATCTTGACCTTGGATAAGAAGGGTGTGGTTGCAGAATTGCAGTCGATCATGTTGAATCTAACCAAAAGATCCTTAGAATACTGTATGAGACAACTTGATGCCTAAAGAATCCTAATTGATCTCGAGACCAAGGAAAAAGTGAAGTGGACCTATATTGGTCATAGAAAACCTATCATGCAAAATTTATTTGGCCACAATAATTGTCGAGGTTGAACGACCTATAATCAAAAGGCCATCTACATATAACTCTAAGATCAAGAGAGAGTCACAAGTGATTAGCATATAAACATTGGGATCTGATTTACATCTAATGAAGGAATGAAAGTGTAAATAAGAGTCCATTTTATCATACCATGCTTTAGGATCCTACTTGAGTGGCGCAGACACCCCTACCTTAGCAGGTTCTGCATGACCTCCCAGTCTATGATCATTCTTAATCTCCCCTTTGAGTCTGATTGACTCCTTGATTCCCCACAGGAATCCTCCACACACAAGTGTCTATCCACAGGTTCTTCTTTCGAGCTACACCTGTGCAAGCAAGCACTAAGAACCAACTCTTACCTACACGACCAATTGATGGGACCACAGCCTTCAACCTAAAAGATATTTCGGGTTTCACGACTTTGTGATCACTGATGTGAGTCCCTCTGACTCGTCAATCCCTGAAACCCCAAAAGGCTAACGAATCTTTGACTTCTCCCTTGACTTCCTTGACGTGACCTCCGACTGCGAAATGGGGCCAAATCCTTCGGTAGTTCGGAATTTCGTGTACCGGCGATTCTCAATGCAATGACACCTTTCACTGGTGATTGAAATCGCGGTGACTCCTCATCACGATCGATGACTCTGATCTTATTTTGATCTGGTGGTCCTAATTCGATTGGGACTTCACAAATTGGGAATTCACAACTCTCAATTCTGATTCACAAATTCTTCCATGCCCCGAATTCCAATACAACTAATTTCAAATGCGATATCAACGAATCTCATTGATATGGATCCAATGGAAACTATTCCTCCTAAGATTATGAGTGTTGAAAGACACTCAGCCTTAATCTCCCCATTGTTCTGCAAGATCCAATGACCCACAGAACTTCGGTGATTCTCCTTCTGAGAATTTCAACCGTCCGTTCAGAATTCCCCAAAGACTTCTGAAATGACTTGGCGTCTTCTTCTCCTGAACTTAACTTCTAAGAGGTGACTTTAGGCTTCGTTCTTCCCTTGAATTCTTGAAGGATCTATCCTTCCTAAGTTTGACCTCTATTATGGGTTGAAGGCTTCAATAGTATTCTTGCACGAATTCCTTGCAGCAACCACAAATAACCTCTCGTTATTTTCACTCTTCAAATATGTGCACTCCTCTGCAACAGTAGTTCTTCAACCTCCCTCCTTGGTTGGAAAATTCAAAGACTCTCTCTCTGGCCTGCACACACCTTGCACGGATCTTGTGCTACACCTACACTTCTGATGGTATAAGGAACAATGATATCCCTCCTGAGATTTTTTGAGATAAAACTCAAAACTTCATCAATGCACTCTTGCGGACTCTCACTGCACTCCTTGCAGTATTTCTCAGGAAGAGAAACAATTGAAACTCATACTTCTTTTCTCATAGACTTCATACATTCAACATGAAATCACAATCATACACACACATAGCATTGAAACAAATGCATAACATAGAACATAAGAAAACTATAAACATAGCATTCAAAGATGTAAACGGAATGCATAAAAACACCATGAAATTGGATCAAAGCTTCTTTATATTAATTCAAGTGCATCTGCAAATGGGTTCAATAGCAACAACTATCTTCTTATAGGATTCGTATGGTTTTTTTTCTTCTCTTTTCTCTTACTCTCTACATCTCTATAGCTTACAATGAGAATTACTAAATATAATACAATGCCTATGGGGGAGATTTCTAGAGTTTTCCCTCCCTCAGCTCTAGCTATCTAATCAGAATTAAAGCTACCTACTTTACATTCATTACAATTAAATTCCTCCATAACCAACAAATTAGAGAAATGCTCAAGATCTGTTTTACAATCTTGAAACATAAATGCAAATACATTCTCCTAACTATTACATTAATGTTCCTTCATTCAAATTCAAAATGTCTAAAAATGTGTGTTGGTGCAGTTCCAGTTGTCCTTCACCTTTGCGTTTTCTTTTTTGGCTCACTTATGATGCTCCTGCATCATACTCCCTTGGTTGAAAATTTTCATGAACTCCTGTTCATGAGCTCATGCACCTTATATCCATGTCTTTGGATATCTGCTTCACTTTCCCAACTTGCATCCTCAATCGGGTGTCCTTTCCAATTGACCAAATATTCAAAGTATCTCTTCCTTCGGGTCTTCTTTCCAACTCTCTGATAAATTAATTTTTCCATATGTGGCTTTTCAGCTACAGGAAACTGTTTGACCCATTGAACTTTTGTCTGATCCTCCTATGTTCCTGCTTCATCATCTTTGTAAGGGTACAAATTTGTTATGTTGAATATGGGTGATATTCCTACCCCATCCGACAATTCAAGTTCATAAGAATTGGCCTCAAAATTTCTTATGATCTTACACGGTCCTATCTTCTTCATCTTCAACTTATTATACGTTCCCCTTGGGATCCTTTCCTTTCTGAGATGCACCAGAACCAAATCACCTACTTCAAACTGAAGTTCTCTCCTGTGTTGATCTGCTCTGTGCTTGTATTCCTGGTTAGAATTCTTTAACCACTCTTTGATTTTGTTGTGGAGCTCTTGCATCTCTGCTGCAAAATTCTCTGCTCCAACACTTCTGAATTCTCTCTTCCCTAAGTCTCTCAATTAAAATAATCCCCTTGGTTGCAGTCCATACATAATCTGAAATGGTATCTTTCCTATGCTTCTATTAGGTGAATCGTTATATGCAAATTTCGCTTGTGGTAGAATATGATCCCACTGATTGCGATGCTCATCTACTAAACTCCTCAATAAATCTCCTAGACTTCGGTTCAGTACCTTGGTCTATCCATCCATTTGAGGGTGATATGCTAAGCTAAAGGACAATTTTATCCCAAGCTTCTTCCATAGTGTCCTCAAGAAATGACCAACAAATTTGGTATCCCTGTCCGAAACAATACTCCTGGGTAATCCGTGAAGTCTAACAACTTCTTTGAAAAATAGATTTGCAATGTGAGTTGCATCACTGGTTTTCTGACATGGTATAAAATGTGCCATGTTTGAAAATCTATCGACTACCACAAATATGGAATCACAATCCCTTTGTGTCCTCGGAAATCCTAACACAAAATCCATGCTTACCACATCCCACGGCCTCTCTAGTACTGGAAACGGTTGATATAACCCTGTATTTTGTCTTTTCCCCTTTGCATGCTGGAAAAATCTGCATTTGTTGACAAAGTTCTTAACATTTGTCCTCATCCCTAACCAAAAATATAGACTGTTCATTTGTGCGAATGTTTTTTCATGGCCGAAATGTGTAGCCAATCCCCCACTATGTTTTTCTTTCAGAAGATTCTCTCTCATAGAACTCTTCGAAATACACAACTCATTTCCCTTGAATAATAATCCATCCTGAATCAAATACTCGATCCATTGGCTTCTATCTTTGAGAACTGGATTCTCACATGCTTCATAAGGTTCTTTAAAATCTGGATCATCTTTGTACATGTCCTTAAGATTGTCAAAACCTAAAGTTTTCACTCTGAACTCCTGCAGAATCAAACATTTCCTGATCAATGCATCAACAACCTTGTTAGCAGTTCCAAAAATTTGCTTTATAACAAAAGTGAAGTTATGCATATACTCAACCCATTTCGCATGTTTCTGGTTCAATTTTTCCTGTCGAGCTATGAATTGTAAAGCATGGTTATCGCTATACAATACAAACTCTTTCGGAATCAAGTAGTGCCTCCATTTATTTAATGCCTATATGATTGCATAAAACTCTTTATCATACGTGGAATATTTAAGATTTGCATAGTTCATCTTCTCACTGAAGTATGCAATCGACCTATTGTCTTGACTTAAGACCTCTCCAATTGCAAATCCACTTGTGTCACATCTAACCTGAAATGTTTTACTGAAATCTGGCAGAACAAGAACTGGTTGTCCAGTGATTTTCTCCTTCAACAACTTAAAACTTTTCTCTGCTTCCTCTGTCCAATGAAAATATTTATGTATTTTCTTGACTGTGTCCATCATTAATGCACATATCCCGTTGAAACTTCTGATGAACTTCCAGTAAAAACTAGCCAATCCATGGAAGCTTCTGACTTCAAAGATACTCCTTGCCGATGGCCAATCTTTGATTACTCTTATCTTCTCCGGATCCATCTTCAATTCATTCGAATAGATAAAAAACCCCAAATAAATGAGTTCTTTCTTCATGAAATATGACTTCTTCAAGTTGATCAACAATTTATCTTGTTGTCACCTCCTCATTACTGTGGCTAAATGCTTCAAATGTTCTTCCTCATTCTTACTGAAAATCAATATATCATCAAGATACACAATCACAAACTTTCCGATGAAATCTTTCAAGAGTTCGTTCATCAACCTCATGAAAGCGCTTGGCGCATTCGTCAAACCAAAAGGCATGACAAGTCATTCATACAGTCCTTCATTCATCTTTAATGTTGTCTTCCATTCATTACCTTCCCTCATTCTAATCTGACGATACCCGCTTTTCAAATCAATCTTTGAAAAAAAAAAATCTTCGCTCAAGCAATCCATTAAGTCATCCATCCTTGGTAAAGGAAGTATATACCTGATGGTGATTTTGTTTATATCTCTTGAGTCAGTACACATTCTCCAGCCACCATCCTTCTTTGGACTTAGCATTGTTGGAACAACGCATGGACTCAAGATTTCTCTAACCAATGCCTTGTCCATCAAATCCTGGACTTGCTTCTTGACTTCTTCATTCTCCTGTGGCGTCAATTTGTACGATGCTTTGTTTGGTAAAATTTCTCCCGGTATAAGATCAATGTGATGGCTTATACTCCTAATAGGTGGCAACGAACAAGGTAATTCGTCCATCACTATATCAGCGAAATTCTCCAGTAGTTCCTGAATTTTCTCTGGTAGATCGTCTATCTGGGTACTCGTCAAAATGACTCTGGGTTTTCTTACTACAGCAAACTGCATGTCTTATTCTTTCTTGACTTCATCAATAATTTCCTTCCCACTCATGAGAAGTATAGTATTGCTCACCTCTATTTTTACCTCCTTGTCTTTAATTGGCAGCAACATATGTGTCCTACCATTCTTCTCCAAGGTGTAAGTGTTCTTCCTCCCATCATGAATAACATTCCTGTCATATTGCCATGGTATCCCCAACAAAAGATGACAGACATCCATGGGAAGAACATCACATAAAATTTCATCCTTATATCCCCCTATTTTAAACTCAGCTAAACATTGTTTAGTGACAGTTACCTGATGTCCTTTTTGTAACCACGAGACTTTGTATGGGCTCGGATGTGCAACAGTATCCAACTCCAACTTCTCCACCATTTATGTGGATACTAAATTATATGTGCTTTCACTGTCCACTATTAACTTGCATACCCTGTCCTTGGTCTTGCAAGCAGTCCTAAATAAATTGTTTCTCTGGACTAGATTCTCTATCTCCTTCTCCAGCTTTAAGATAATTTTCCTCATCATTAAGGATCTTCCACCTTCTGCATCTTATGCTTCAACATTTCATCTTTGAGATTTTGAAATGTGAGCTTCGCCTCCTCCATATTTTTTTCTGTCAGGACATTCATAAGACTTATGTCTGATCTTTCCATAGACAAAACACTTTATCTCACCTCCTCTACCTCTTCCTCTTCCTATGGCTCGCAGAAAAGTATTTATGTCGACATATTGCCTTCCTTGTGAACTTACACCTCTTTCAGGGTGAGTGTGAGGTTTATTTTCTTCATCCTTGGGATTTTGTACCATGTCCTGGGCAATTGCTTTGCCTCTGCTCTGACTTCGACCTCGCCCTCTCTGACCTTGCTTTTGAGCCAATTTTTCTTTAGCCTTCAAAGCCATTTGATAAGAATCTTCCACATACCTGATGGTTAGCATGCTTATTTCATCCTGAAGATCATATCTCAAGCCATTCAGGTATCTGGAGATCTTTTTATCATCACTCTCTCGATGACCTACTCTAATGTTGAGCCTGTAAAATTCCTCAGTGTAGTCCTTCACTGTCATTCCTTTCTATCTCAAATTTTTCATTCTTCGAAACAAATTAATCTGGTAGTCACTTGGTATAAATTTGGCTTTCATCTTGGTAACCATTCTATCCCAAATTTTGATTCTTTGTTTTCCTTTGCAACGCATGTCAGCCTGCAGTTCATCCCACCACTATGTTGCATGCCCTTTAAGTCTAGTAACAGCATGTTTAAATTTCTTATCTTCCTCGACATCCTCATAGTCGAAGTATTTGTCTAGAGCTCTAAACCAATATAACATCTACTCAACGTCTAAGTTGCCTTCGTACATTGGAATGCCCATTTTTTCTCTAGCACATATTCTTGCAACAGCTCTGAATAGACGTTCTTCTGCAACATCTTCGACTGCAATTTCTTCTTCAGCTCCAGCTTCATTTTCACTTTCGGCTTCACTGACATCTCCAGCATCAACTGTATGTCTTTGTGTTATCTCCATAGCATCTAATCGAGCACAGAGTTCTCTCATTTCTCTTTCCATAGATGAATCGGGCATTGGTCTATATTGACGTCTTTTGGGTGACATTATTTCAAATTTGTTCCATGCAGAATTCAAAGTATGTGCTCTGATACCACCTGGCGCAGACACCCCTACCTCAGCAGGTTATGCACAACCTCCTGGTCTAGGATTTTTCTTAATCGCCCCTTTGAGTCTGATTGACTCCTTGATTCCCCATAGGAATCCTCCACACACAAGTGTCTATCCATAGGTCCTTCTTTGGAGATACGCCTATGCAAGAAAGCACTAAGTGCCAACTCTTACCTACACAACCAACTGATATGACCATAGCCTTCAACCTAAAAGGTATTTCGGGTTTCGCAACTTCTCGATCACTGATGTGAGTCCCTCTGACTCGTCAATCCATGAAACCCCGAAAGGCTAATGGCTCTTTGACTTCTCCCTTGACTTCCTTGACGTGACCTTCGACTGTGACCTGGGCCAAATCCTTTGGTAGTTCCAAATTTAGTGTACCAATGATTTTTAATGCAACGACACCTTTCACCGGTGACTCCTCGTCACGATCGACATATTTGAGCTTCTTCCAATCTGACAGTCCTGATTTGATCGAGACTTCACGAATCAAGAATTCACAACTCTCGATTCTGATTCACAACTTCTTCCACACCCTGAATTCTGATACGGCTAATTTTGAATACGAGATCAACAACTCTCGTTGATCTGAATCCCCACTATTCCTCCTGTGCTTATGAGTGTTGAAATACACTTAGCCTTAATCTCCCTGCTGGTCTACAAGATCCAACGGCCCACGAAACTTCAATGATTTTCCCTCCGAGAATTTCAACCGTCCATTCAGACTTCCCCAAAGACTTATGAAATGCCTTGGCATCTTCTTCTCTTGAACTTAACTTCTACGAGGTGACTTTAAGATTCATTCTTCCCTTGAATTCTTGAAGGATCTATCCTTCCTGAGTTTGACCTCTACTACGGGTTCAAGGATTCAATAGGATTCTTGCACGCATTCCTTGCAGTAGCCACAAATAACCTCTAGTTATTTTCACTCTTCAACTTTGTGCACTCCTCTGCAATAGTAGTTCTTCAACCTCCCTCCTTGGTTGGAAAAGTCCAAGACTCTCTTTTTGTCCTGCGCACACCTTGCATGGCTCTTGTGCTACACCTGCACTTCTGCTGGTATAAGGAACAATGGTATCCCTCCTGAGATTTTCTGAGATAAAAATCAGAACTTCGTCAACGCACTCTTGCGGACTCTCACTGCACTCCTTGCAGGATTTCTCAGGAAGAGAAACAATTGAAACTCATACATCTCTTCTCATAGACTTCATACATTCAACATGAAATCACGAGCATACACACACATAGCATTGAAACAAATGCATAATAGAGAACATAAGAAAACTGTAAACATACCATTCAAAGATGTAAACGGGATGCATAAAAATAGCATGAAATTGGATCAAAGCTTAGTTATATTAATCCAAGTGCATCTGTACATGGGTTCAATAGAAAAAACTATCTGCTTATAGGAATACTACAGTTTATGTTCTTCTGTATGCTCTTACTCTATACAACTCTACAACTTGCAATGAGAATTACTAACTACAATACAATGCCTACGAGGGATCTTTCTAGAGTTTTCCATCCCTCAACTCTAGCTATCTAATCGGAATTAAAGCTACCTACTTTACATTCATTACAATTAAATTCCTCCATAACCGACAGATGAGAGAAATGCTCAAGATCTATTTTACAATCTTGAAACATAAATGCAAATACGTTCTCCTAACTATTACATTAATGTTCCTTCATTCAAATTCAAAATGTCTCAAAATGTGCATTGGTGCAATTCCAGTTGTCCTTCACCTTTGTGTTTTCTTTGTTGGCTCGCTTATGATGCTCCTGCATCATTGAGGCCATAGAGTGACTCTTTCAATCGACATACTATAGATGCGTTATGTGTGCACCTATGAGGTTGCTCCATGTAGATATATTTTGAGAGATCCCAATGAAGAAAGGAATTCTTCACATCCATTTAGTGCAATTTCCATCCCATGGTTGTTACAATGGCTAGGGCCAACCAGATGGAGTCCATATTTACTACTCGAGAAAATGTTTCATCATAGTCAATCCCATGGACTTACTGAAATCCTTTGAAAACCAATCTTTGCTTGTACTTTCTCGCCTGTATTTATGCTACCTTCTTGTTCCTATAGACCCATTTACATCTAACAAGCTTTCAATATGATGGAATCAGAACCAAGTATGAAGTTTAGTTCTCGATGAGGGAGTTATAATCCTTAGCCATAGCTACTTCCTAGAAGGGATTCCCTTCATCCTCTGCATAGGTATGAGGGTCTGAAGCTAGAACCATGTAGCAATGCATGGGGATTATTGGTTCTGTAGTTGTAAGTGCATGTAGTGGCTCCTCAAATTGGGATCTCATCCTCCTCAGATATGTAGTATATACCACCTACATTTGATGTGGATTATCATTTGCAGGCTCAATATCTTCCGAATTTGATTTGAAAATAAGTTATGAATGGATTAAGGATGCATCATCTCTAATATTTGGTACAAGAGGAGGTGTAGAAGTCTTTGTATGAGGCTCCTCGGATGCATGCATGGGGCTTTCCTAAAACTGGATTCTCTGCTCAATGATGAGCTTGTCTATTAAGGGATATATCAACCTATAACACTTCACACCTTCGAGATATCCAATGAATATGGATGTTTTTCTCTAAGGATCTAATGCCTTCCTCTTTTTAGAGGGTATGTCAGCCCATATGTGTGATCCAAAGATTCAAAAATGGGTGACTTTTGAGTTGATGTTGATCCAGGCCTCAAAAGGTGTCTTGTCCTTCACAGATCTATGAGGAGACCTATTCTATATGTAATTAGCAAAGTTAAGTTATTCATCCCAAAGCTTGCAGGGAGGGGACCTTACATTCAACATGCAATTGACTATCTCTTTGAGAGATGAATTATTCCTCTTAGCTACCCCATTCTTCTATAGAGTGTATAGGATTGAATGATATAACTATATAAATGGATCATCGCAAAGACAATATACACCATTGTTTACATATTGCCCCCCATTATCTATGTGGAGGATCTTGATCATCTTCCCGAACTAATTCTCTGCATGTTGTTTGAAATCTTTGAGATGCTCAAAAACTAAAAACTTCTTCTTAATAAAATATACCCAAGTATGCCTTGAGTAATCATTAATGAATGTTAGAAATTACCTATCCTTGTTGATGGAAGGTTGAGGAAAAGGACCCATGAGGTCACTGTGGACAAGATCTAAGGGAGAGCAAGCCCTCAAATCCTTCCCTTTATCAAATTTCTCTTGAGGATGTTTTCCAAGAATGCATCCTTGACAAACTCCTTCAAAAAAATGTATATCGAGCGAGCCTTTGACCATTCCCTATTTGTTGAGTTATTGCATGTACTTGAAATTTATATAAACAAATATCTCATGTGAGAGTCTACTATCATCATTAGCATGCGTTAGTAGTAATGCAGAATCAAATTTAACAATAAACTTAGAAAAATTGTACAGTTGATACTAGTGATTTACCTCATCAACAACAATCTTAGAGTTGTCATGCATGTCATATATGGTCACAAAATCCATTGTGAATTCCAACATTTTTCCTATGCTTGTATGTGCTATATGATAATTAGAGAGCGCATTGTCTAACTGGTCTACATTTTTTCCCTTTTCACTAGAATCCGACGACATAAATATGCACAAAATCACAATTTTATGTTGTTTAAATTGCAGTTTTGAATGCAGAAATGGATTCAACGTGTTGAAAAACCCTCGGGGCACTCTGATTACACATAATTAACCATTCAAATATGTAGATACAACAATTTCTATCTGGATTTCGGGAAAATATCCCCAAAGAATATCCTCGGAAAAGGGACAAAACATAGAACGTTTAGACTATGACAATAGATAGTAGATTCATGAAGAGTTTTGGAGCATGCAAGACATTCTCGAAACTTCCATGATGGAGATAAACTCTCCCTTGTCTAGTGACTTCCACTGGAGTATCATCACCCATGAAAATGGGAGGATTCATGCATGCAGTTAAATATGATAAGACATCTTATGTGGCTACCATGTGATTGGATGCTCCTGAATCTAGGATCCATACATCAGGAGAAGAATGAATAGAAATAAAACCATGAGAATTACCTTTTTTTTGTGGCGCTTTGTCTCCTGGCTTATTTTTGGAATTCTCAAGAATGCAGTCCCGAAGTTTATTATGTTGGAGTGTTTGCACCATGAGTTCTATTTTCTTATCCATGCAAGATGATTCAGGATGGTAGCCATGATTGCAATAACCACACTTTGACTTCCATTTCTTTCCCTTTCCACCTTTGGAGCTAGAGGATTCATCTAAGGGTTTGAAATTTATTTCCTTTCTTTTCTCACGTCCCTTCTTTCCCTTTCTTTTTGTTTAGACTTTGGATTGGATTTGATACTTTCATGCACAAAAGGTGCATGCACTTTGGAGCTCTTGATTGCTCCCATTTTTATGAGCTTGCATTGCTCATGTGTTAGGGACTCAATGAAAAGATCCAGTGTAGGCATTTTTGAGGATGCTCCCGATGTAATCCTCATTGTATGGAGTGTGGAAATAAATATTGCATATTTCAAACCCAATTTTGAAAATAATGGCAAGAATAATGTATTTTTCCTACGTATATTTTTCAATCCTACATCCTTTTAGATGAAGAAGTAGGGAGTTGAACTTAGTGAAGAAGTATTGGATATTCTCAAAAATGCTCAGAAATAATGAGTTCAATTCATATCAAGCATGTGGCCTCTCATCTCATCCTATTTTTCAAAGAGACCTTCCAAAGTGTTACAAATATCATTTGGAGTAGAACCCGAATCAACATGAAACAATAGCTCAAGGGAAATTGACATGCAAATGAGAACAAGGGCCTCATCCATGCAGTTGAAGTATTTGTATTTTTCAATTGTCATTGTCACTTTAGTCTATGTAGTTATGGTCATTCAACACAAGCTTATACCTCTTAGCGGAAGTAGAATCTTTATCTTCCACTCAAAATAATTATGTGGCATGAGAAGAGCTGGCGACAAAAATTCTATTATTTTTTACTGCTTCAATATTCTGTACCTTCAAATGAGTGCTTGTGTGCCTTATTCCTAGCAACCTATAGGCTATGATACCATGTAGAATTTGGTTGAAACCTGCATAGAGAATATAGATAGCAACAATTCACACAAATATTGCAAAGTTTAGAGAGAGAGAGAGAGAGAGAGAGAGAGAGAGAGAGAGAGAGAGAGAGAGAGAGAGAGAGAGAGAGAGAGAGAGAGAGACAGAGAGAGAGAGAGAATTGTATTAACCAAATGAGAGAATGGAAAAATATATATGATATACTCTACATACTTGAACTAATGTGTCATAATAATGATCTAGAGAGATGAGAACACACACTCACAAAATATGGAGTGAATTTCCACCTAGTTAACTAGCCATGCAATCATCCATTAACTGACTAATCACAAGTGGATTGAGGAGAGAATCATGCATGCATATGTGTGGTTCCTTCCTAGTGACGATCCCTAGGTAAGTGCACCCTTTGGTGATGATCCTAAGGTGAGCATACAACACTTGGTGATAATATCGAGGTTGTTATGCAAGACTGTACTCCACTAGTCTAACTGAAGTGCAACTGTGTAATTACTGAATTGGATGTGGCACCCTCATCAAGGGGAGAATATATCTAACCAGGAACACCCTCAACATAGACTAATCAACCAAGGAAAAGAAATACTAGGTGGATGTGTAATATCTCCAACAATTATTCCATCCAAGCACCACCTACCTAGATCTACCATTGGCATGTAAGTCTAAAAAGTGTTAATTCCCTTTATTTTCTCTCCCTTGGATATAGTCTCATAGATCAAAAGAATGTTTGGTTTATGTAACTTATGAGTTAGTACTTAGAGCACTTGACAACTACCTAGATAAATCACTACTTTGACCTTCCTTCTTTTTTATCTCTAAGGCTTTCTATTGATTTGGAGATTCTATAGGTGTAGGATTGGAGGGACTAGGGATCATAAATATTGTGCCAAGAAGCTCAAGGGAATTAATGTCTAGTCCTCTCAACTTCCATGTATTGTTGTCTATGTAGGTAAACCTTTTTCCAACCCATACCCTGAGTTATAGGGCCTAACATTTTACCAAGGGATAGACATAGGTCATTGAGGTTAGGCATGAAGATGATGCAATGTAAAATTTAGATATAGGGGGGAATCATAGGTTTTAAAATAAATATTAAGGGGGAGTTTCTATCTTGACCTAACACTACCCTTTGGGTGAACTCACAACTTGTCTTCCTTACCTTGTACCCTAGATTAAGATGTTGAATTTCCAATAGTAAATTCAAAAACTCAAAGTTAGCTAAAGAATTTGGATTGGGGAAATAACCATTGAACTTAAAAATATATGAAGAACCACCCACCATAATAATCTCTTCCATTCCCATTTGCAACCAAACATTTGATGTCGATGGGATACCTAATTTGGTAGTATGTGTAATATTCAATCCTATGTATTATGTCATTATTTCATCATTAACTGGATCAACAACCTTTTCTCCATGCCACAAGATCCCACTCCTTTCTTCTATCATCTTCCACCTATGAAGTTATGATCTCATATTGCAATCCTCACCCTTACCTTCTAAAGAAACTATTCCAACTTCTATCCTTAAGTTCATATTTCTATAATATGGACCTTGAGCTTACCCTCTGTTAGATTATACACATAAACTAATCTTTTATATGACCATAATGGTGATAGTAGAAAAAATGAAATGGAATCCTCACATAATTTAAGGATTGTATGTGCTTCTAGATACTTGCTTCTATCTCCATATTTTAAGGTGACCCTTCTCCAAAATCCATCTTTATCAGTATTCTAGTTACCAAACTCATCATTGAGGATCAAGATCTCTCATTGATTTCTAGGAAGAAACCAATATTGTCTTATATTTCCTTCATCATAGAGTCTTTCCAAAATTCCAAATGTAATACTGGTGTTTTTACCCAAATAGGTTGGACTAATTTCTTCTCCATCCAAGAGTCTAAACAAGGAAACCAATTTTTCAAGAAAAGCATCACAGTTCCCAAGATCCACTTCCATTTTTTAATTCTCTCAGCATCCTTTTCAGTTCTGAAAATAAAATCCAACCATTATTGGGATAAAATGTATTTTAGAGGCATATACCTCAACAATTTTTTCCCCAAACTTTACTAACCCACTCATTTAGTGGTTTTTGAGATATTGACCAACTAAAGAAAAGATAAACCACCACTCTCTCCTACATGTGGAGGATTGTGTTCATCATTATTTCCTCACCAAGCACCAACTTAATTCTTTATTTCAATTTGACGCACTATCTCTTCATTTTTACTGTGCGAACCACTAGTTCATCACCTTGACCTTTAGCCCTCACAACACCTGGAAAATCCCCATAAAGTCTAATTTTGTACCTTTAATAGAAGCTCCCTCAATACCACCATCAAGTGTAGTCCCTACAACAATTGATACTCTTATATTTGAGGAGTAGTTCAAGATTCATTTGTAGAAACTCTTTGAGCTTCCCTTCCCTACAAATCCCAAACCTATCTCTTCTATCAAGAGTATTGGAATTTCTAACTACTATAAGTAAATAACTACCATGGAATTTTTCGAGAATGATAGTACCACCATTACATGAGTCGATCTGTTTGAATATGCCCTTTATAGTACTAAATTTATTTCCTTCTTTGACAAGGACTATATATTTCACTATTTGTTTTTCTCATGTAGTTTGAGCACCGCCCTTGTTTATCAAAACAAAATCCTTGTGGGATGAAGGAAATCTCATTGTGCCTTCCCCTTTAACATACTACCATCGATTTGAGGACCCCAATAAGGCCTTATTTAATCAATCAAATTTGAAGGAGACCCTCAAACACATTCGTTCTTATTCTAGATTGTGAGTAGTCCTTTGTGAGTTGGGAAAATTGACAATCCTCCACATAGTACCTTTGGCCCTTCCTCAAAGTCTAGATGCTCCTAGTCTTCCCCCATCTAATGAATCTCTCACATGATGCCATATATGTATTAACACATATCAATATTTATCCATGCCTTTAATTTATGGAAAAACTCATACAAATCTCCATAAGTGTTTGAATCTATTAGTTTTTGGAATGTTGGTATTTGCATGATAGTACTTAATTTGAATTAAATTATATGTGAAATCTATTTATGTAATGATTAATTGGATAACAATCTCATGTCAATTATGCATATAAATAAATTATTAATGAGCAATTCATGAGAATATTGTGCATGCATGCTATTTTCAAATGCAATTATTAATGGTGTTAATTATATAATTGTAGCAAAAACAAATTGCAATGAAATTGTAACTAACCTCATAGATAAAAATATGTAAATGAATATTTTTGTAATTTTATTTAGAGTGACTGAAGAACTAAATAAACTCCAAATATGTTTCTAAAAAATAAAAAGGGAAAAAAATAAAAATTCAAAAATGAAATCAATTTAAATATTAATTATGTAAAAATTCCAATGATAAAGGACTAATCCCTGAAGCTAATAAAATGCTAATATTGCAATTGATTGTAATCTCGTATAAACATCTTTTGTTTGTGAAATTGACAAATTTTTCATACCATAATTTGCAATCTCCCCCACCAATTACTTACTTTTGTTGTAGTAATTACAAAGAACTTTGTTTATGAAATTCACAACTTTTTCATAACATAATTTGCAATATCCCCCACCAATTACAAAGACTTAGATGACACAAAAGAAACTTTTACAATTCTTTGAACTTTTTCCCAATGTTTAACATTGGGAAACTATTCTTTAAGCATTGGTTAGTGTTGTAGCATGGAATTTGAAACTAGAAAGTGGGTATTCCAGTTCGTCATGCAGTACCAATTCATATTCTAAATAATTATAAAAAGTGAAATGAATGAAAACAAATTTATTAATGTTATTATAATATATATAATTGATTTATATTTGGTTTTGGAGTATGATTTAAAATTGATAAGTTAAGGGTTCAAGTTTTATCAAGAGAAAAAAATATGAACAATTACCCACCACAAGTGAATTATTTCAAGTGGTGTGGTTTTCTTTAAATAAATGTGATGAATCGGTACACAAGTAAAATATTTTAAGTGGTGTGGTTTTTCTTGAATAAGGGTGATGAGTCAACCCCCAATAATAATTGTCCTTATAATATTGATTTATGATAGATTTTCCCACAAAATTTTAAAAAAAATATCATCATACTTATATTTTAATTCACTATATATATATAGATAAAAGCTATTGTAGGTTATATAACCTAATCAATAACAACCATCATGTCCCGAATCTAGGTAAAAGCTAGTGTAGAATTTGTGTAGAAGCGAAGCTTTAATGAGAAAAACAATGTTACATTTTCAGTTGGGCAAACCAGCACATGGCAGACAATTGCATCCGTAAGGTAATAATTTAATTCTAAAAACTAGGTATGTGAGGATATCCTATGGATAAGTAATCTTCCAAAAAATGGTTACAAAATAAATATTTCGTTGCAAAAGTCTGAACAGCTATTTTTGTTCTTTATATGAAATGAAAAAAAGACCGATTTCTTTATAAGATACATATCATATTATATGGTTTACATGTGGGAGTTTATTATATTAAAAAAAAATCATTACTTTAAAAGATATGATTTAACAATTTGAACTATTACTTTTATTTTTTGTTAGAAACATTAACAGTGTAACATGAAACAATAGCTTTGGTGTTACAATGGGTGGATTGAATTACCACAAATTATTTAGGGAATTTTTATTCACAAGTTATTTAACATGAAACATTAGCATTGATGTTACAAATGGTGGATTGAATCACCACAAATTATTTAGGGAACTTGTATTCACAGATTATTTAGGGAATTGGTACCCTCCATAAAATGGTCATGTTTTGGGGGCATTACCCAATTTCTAGTTTTCTTCCATGGTATCATTACACTTACAACTCCACCAAATCCAAACCCCACTCCTAACTTTAATGCAATCAATGACACGTGTTCCTCCACAATACTCAACAATCCTTGACTAACATCTCCTATTGTGTTTTTATGGGTTTGATTTTCTTTTCCCTTGCATGTTTGTAAAGGAAAACCACATAAACACTTGTTTCTTTGAAATGAAGTAACATCAAAAGTGTCAAACTGTGTTCCCAGTGGGATTACTCCACAGAGTGTGTTAGATGAAACATCCAAATATGCTAGCATGGCTAAAATAGAGAGGTTTTGAGGAATCTCTCCACTCAAAACATTTTTGGCCAAGTCCAGTTGTTCCATAGTAGATATCTCACCAAGAAATTCAGGGATTTTCCCTTCCAAATGGTTTCTTGATAGATTCAATAACTGCAAGCTACTCAAATTTCTTATGCTTGGAGGTATTTATCCCATAAGATTATTTCTAGACAAGTCCAATATCGTGTTTGTGGCCAACGCATATGTTATAGTATACTCAAATACCTTGATGGCAATGTCGAGATCCTCATACAATGTTTTAGTATTGAGTTTGGAAGACCCTAGGGTTTTGAATCCAAGTCTCTCTAGATTGGATCCTTCCACTAATTTTGTTGTTGGACAAGTCCAACACTTGGAATTTGATGAGATTTGTGATGTTTGAAGGAATACCACCTTAATTCATAAAGAATTGCAAGGTAACCAGGTAACTGACCTGTTAATTCATTTTTGCTTAAATCTAATAGTTGAAGCTAAGACATAAGCTACAAATTTATTTAAATGTTTTTTTTGAAAATAAATATGTAACTATATAATATGTTAATAATGTAACAATGTTATAGTATAACATTGTTATAATATAAGCCCAATTTAGTCGAAATTATTCCACTCACATTGGTGCGAGAAAAAGCGATGTATGGTAACTTAGTACAATTACCAAGATCTCGAGGGATGTATCCACTTAGTGAGTTGCCTTCAAAGTATAGAAGAGATAGTTTTTTTATCAGACCCAAAAATGAAGGGATTGGACCATTGAGATTATTGTATCCAATGGAAAACCCTTGGAGAGAATTGCAGTTGCTCAGAGAAGTTGGAATACTTCCACTAGATTATTGTAAGGCAAGTGGAGTTGTTCCAACTGGAATAGACTACCGAATTATGTTGGTATACTCCCTGTCAAGTTTTTTTCTGAAAATCGAATCCATTGAAGTCTTGTACAATTACACAACGCTTTTGGAATATAACCGTGGAGAAAAATATAGCCGAGGTCCAGTAATCCCAGCGCCTTTAGCTGCCCAAACTATGGTGGAATTATTTCTGTCAAATTATTATGAGAAATATTCTAAGTGCGTAGTAACGAGAGGCTACTAAGAGATGATGAAATGCTACCTTACAATCCCAATCCAGGAAGTATCCAAGAATATTTCTTCTTAATATCAGCAACAACAAGGGACAAATGTTACTCTCATTTTCCCACCGGAACCTGGAAGTTCAGTTTTCTATCCACCAAGCAAGGGAGTCTACTAGGATTTTTCACTTAATCCTTGCAACTTTGTTTACCAACTCCATTAATTAGATTGATTAGAAAACACTGTCCAAATGCTCATGTAACCAGAACAACTTAATTTTCAGTTCTCTTTAGAGCTAGATATCCTCGCGCACTCTTCTCTTCTTGATTGGTCCTAGAACCCATTCGCGTGTCTTCTTCTTGTGCTCTTTTCCCATTATTTTTACCTTTCTTTTCTTTTCTTTTTCCCAGCAATATTTCATGGGTGAGATCAGGAATTTTCCATATGGGTCTCTTCCCATATCCTCATTGACTCTTGAGGGAAGACTTCCCAACTACCATACGCACTGGTAATTAAGTTTTCTAGGCCAGAAGATTGTTATGGGTCTACACAATTTATATCCAGCAGAGTATCGACCTAGCAGTGGTCATCTCACCATTCCTGGTTTCCCTTACCATCCCTCCCACGCATCATGATCTATACTTGAAACCCTCTTTCAATAGTCATGCCACAATTTCCTTTTACTTAATAACAAAATATATACATTACCTTCTATAAAAAGGTTCATTGTCTTTCCAACATTGACATGATAGATCTGTCCATAGTCTTGTTCACAATAATAATAATATTTACAATATGGGGGAAACTGGGGTGTTACAATTGTGATTTGAGTTTGTATGTGATTATTGTTTCACAATTAATGAATGATTGATGAATGGTTAAATAAATTAAAAATTATCTTATACAGATTCACCCCCGCCCTCTTAGTATAAGAATAAGTTCAACAACATTTTCATTGCACATATGATATCACAAGTCACATCCACACTCACACACACACACACACAGATATATATATATATATATATAAGGTCATCATAGATTCCATCACTCTATAGCCATCATTTGCACTCTCATGTCCTCTTCACTCTCAAGCCTGTGGATCTATCTAGCATAGTTGAGCAAAGCTCAAGAAAACTTTTAGGATATTCATTACAGAAGGAGAAACTTAGCAATCTAGAAAGGTAAATAAGATGGCCCAAGCATCTATATCCATCCCTTAGAATCAAACACCATCGTATTTTTCTTATTAAAACTACATTCTAAGGTTTATTTCAGTGATTTTGATTTTATCTATGGTTTCAACTTGCATATCTTTCATGGATGTCAACAATTTTAACCTTGCATGGTTTTTCCACTTGCTAACATACTTTGAAATTCCCATAATGGGTTAAGTGTAGGGTCTTGTAAGAGTAGGAACATGTGTTGATATTTGTAATTGTTGATTTTACTTCTCAATCATTTCGTAAACAAGGAAATAGTGAGTAAATGTTCCATGCTACTTGAAAGTTAAAATAGTGGTGGAGTTGGAACTTCCCCAAATAACTAAGTCCTAGAAGATCTTGAAATTTTAGTTAAGTGGTGATTTACCCAATCTGAAGATAGCATCCATTCACATTATATTATCACACCATGTGAAGGGTTTCCAGTCATACATCCAAGGTTTAAAAATATTTTTGGGCATATTCTTATTTAGGCATGGCCAATCCTTTCCTAATAATAGGAAGTTATCCCTATAATCATGTAAAAACCATTGCATCCCCCCATATGTTATTCAAAAAATAAAATTGGGAAAGGAAGTCAATTTATAAATAGGACATTTAGACAACTCTACCATGGATGTGGACACTCACTGACAATGAAGCAAGACCTGTGATGTTGGGGTCATTCCACCAGGGCTATGGAAACTTGTATTTAGTGGAGAAACACCACAAAACCATGTGACTATGATTGTTACCTGAAACATCGGGTGTGTTAAAAAAAATAAACTACATACTTTCTATCTCCATGAAAGGTTGCTAAATCATTGAAGCAATATGATTGGAGTAATTTGGATTCATGTCACAAGGGGATGACCCAAAGATTCCATTTTTTTGAATTCAAAGGTATGATTCTTCCTGAAATTCTAGATTCTTATTAAAAATGTGATTGAATAAGTAATGTTTCATAGATTCATGTATTAACTCAATGTGTCACCATTTATTGAGCCCTCAACAACCCCTCCACGTTTTGGAGAAAAATTAGGCCCCATGTTTTTGTCATTGATTAGGATAAGATTCTTTATTTTGAGAAACACATTGACCTTGCTTCCTTATTTCTTTGATGCATTGATTATTTATTTTAGATGGTCAAATTAGATGGCCTTTCATGTTTAGTTGTTTGATTTTTACTTGATTATTTTCTTTGGATTTCTTCCTCTATGAGTCTTTTTTTATTCCCTTCCTCAATTTTTTCCTTCTTAACCATATTTTGTTCAAAATCATACGGTCCTTGTTTTCTAGATTAGGCTTGATCCTCAAATCACTCCCCATGTTCTCTTTAATTACTATTTCATTGTTTCAATTTGAAAATCAACCATGATTTCTAAATCAAGGCCTTCTTTCACCTATTCTTCTCTTTGAAAATCCCTTTGATTTTTTAATCGAACCTTTCTTTAACCCCAATTCCTTAACCCAAACACAATACATTATGATTATTTTTTATGTTGTGTCCTTATTTACCAAAATCTGAGTTTTAAAAGCCCTTGAACTTATCTCCAAACTGGTGGACCTTGAAACCCTTAACCTTATTAAAATATGTCTCACCTATCCCTTAACAACATTTCACCCCATATCAAATTTACTATGGAAATCCAAAATGAAAATTATCTCCCCTTTTTGGATGTTCTCATCACCTACCTTCCTAATGGCATCCTCACCCACCAATTTTATAGGAAAAATACTCACATTGATCGATACCTTCATGCACATTCTCACCATAACCCTCCCTAGAAATCTGTTGTTCTTAAAACTCTTGCCACTCAAACCATTCGTATTTCTGATACTCATTTCCTTGAGAAAGAAAAATCCCACCTAACTAAAGCCCTTGTGAAAAATGGTTATTCAACTTCTCAATTCAACACGAACTTTCACTCAGTCCTCCATTCTAAATATAAAAAATATCATTCATCTTACCCACCCTTAGCTATCACTTCAACAATTATTTGCAACAACGAAGGATACATTTGATCCAATGCTTGGCCAAGGAGTTTACGGAATTTCCTGTTGTTGTGGAAAATCATACATAGACCAAACTGGTAGATATTTTAAATCCTGTCTCAAAGAAAATATATATCATACCTTCCATAATCACATATCTAAGTCACCTATCGACGAACACTCCCACAATTCTGATCATCTCATTTTCTTTGACAAAACTAAAATTCTAGCTTCAAAACCTTATTACTCCACTCATATCATTTGATAAGTGTTGGAAATTGAAAAACATCCCAATAGTTTTAATCACAAAGATGGATACAAACTGAGACAATCTTGGAAACCCTTGAAAAACATCCTAACAGTTTTAATCACAAAGACGGATACAAACTTAGACAATCTTGGAAACCCACTATTCATCGTATTGATCATTGATCTTTAACCCTTCTTCTTTTTAAATATTTTATTTTATTTTTATTTATTGATTGATTTATTATTACTATTATTTAATTTCCTCTTTCTTTTCATTTCATGTTTCAATTTTATTTTATCCTCTTTAATAGTATTCCTTTTTCCTTTTTCCTTTTTTACCCTTCTCCTCAGTTTTAGCCATATTTTTTGTTCCTTGTGTTAGTGATCAAAATGCACTGGTTTTTTTATGAATGTTTTCATCACACTTCACTTGATTTATCGTTTTCTTCGGTCTTTTGGCCAGTGTCGTAAGCTCCATATTTTTATCAAGCTCCCAATTAATTACTTTTTCCCAAAAATCCTTTGCCTTCATCATCTTGACCTACGAATAAATGGTTAGAAATCTCAGTTGAACTCTGCACAATCTATTCTTGAGTTTGATGTATTCCTAGTTTCTTTTATTTGAGATTGTTATTAAAAGAGGAGCATGCTTTTAAATGGCTTTATCCTAGACTAAATCTAAAGGTTCTAAGTCCAAATCTAGTCATCACCCTATGTATAAATCTATGCCAAGGTCTAAAAAATACAATACAAAGCCTAGTGCACACTCACATGCCCAAGCTAAGAGCTAAGCCTCGATTCAACTTACAAATCGACACATAAGGCCAACTCACAAATCGAGTCCACATTTCAAGTCATCAAATCCCAGCACCAAACCGATATCAATCACTTTGATTTTACCTAATGAAACCACGCCATATGCAAAGATTGTAATATCTGGATTTTCGTGAAACGTGGGATCTGTCCATGCATGGTTTGATAAAATTTATGCAGGCATGAGACCGCATGCAAAGGGTGCCACGAGGAATAAGAAGTGAGGTCAATTTTTGGCTATGATTATACAGATGTCTAAGTAGTTTCATTTGCAGATATCGGGCCACGAGAAGGAATGAACACGCAGGTAACTTAGCCTCTTCATCAGAAAAAAATATCAAGTAATGGATGCAGAGAAGAGATGCATCTTGGGCATTGATTTTCAGGAAGCTTTTACCCTACTGTCAATCTAGACTTTCTCGGCAAAGAAATTGTCAAATGTATTGACCTTGCAAATGATGGTCTCCATGGAATTTTTTTCATACTATCTGTTAGAAATCGATTTACTACGGAAGAAGCAGCAGCTTTAGAGAGCTTGCAAATGTTGTTTGGTGAGAAAATTCTCAATTTCATGGTGGTTATTTTTACTGGCGGTGATGAGTTGGAAGAAAATTTAGAGACATTAGAAGATTACTTGCATGAGAGCCCACTTGAGCTTCAGGATCTTCTACACCAGTGCAATCATAGAAAGGTCCTTTTCAACAATAAAACCACATCAGAAACAACAATGGCAAGACAAGTAACTGAATTGCTCAAGAAAATAGACATTGTAGTTACTCAAAATGGAGGTCATCCTTATTCTAATGAATTGTTCTGTGAAGCTCAGGAAAGGTTAAGTAAGCAAAAGGATATTGACTCGGGTGGATATTCGAAGGAAGAAATATAGTTTTTACAGAAGCAAAGAAGAAAATGAGCAAGTGAACAACCACACTATCAACAACAAATAGAATCACTTTGACAAAAACCCTACATCTCTGAAATACCTCACAATTCAGAGTATGAGTGTATTCAATTATAAAACACTATGACTATGAATGTAGCCTATATGAAAGATATCTGTGCACAACTCATTTAATAAAACAAAGAATTGGTTGACATTCCTTAAGGGCCCTATTCACAGTATACTTATCCCAAAGATTATGTTGATGTAAGGTTGAAACAGTCAAGTATTGAATAATTTTCAGAAGAAAATGCAGAAGAAGTTTTGGTTCTGAAAAGATATAAGGCAAACCTATGAAGATTTGAGGATCAGAACATTGGCAAGGGACATACTACACAGTCAACGGGCTATCAGTAATTTTCACCAGCACGAAAGGCGCAATTATAACCAATTAGTTGTTGAAAAGAAGAGCTTTCATCAGCTAACTAGCAAATTTCAAGGCGAAAGAGCTGGTGAAACCGCAGAGAGGGCAGAGAAATCATATTTTCGCCCAGATCTAAGTTTTTCTCAATCAAACGCCTGGAGGAGAGTTTCAAAAGATGGAAAATAATTAAACACATCATATTTAAGGATCTGTTATGATGTTTGAGGTGTTTAGTAGGTGGCAAAGTGAAATTAGCTACCTATTTTCTGGACACAGAAACAGTTTTTTGCTAAAAGTGGCAAATTCGACTTATCTTATCTTTCATAGTGCCAATGGCCTTGGAAGGCTTTCTACACTTGTCAAAGATTTGAAGGATGTGAAGATCATTAAAGATGAATAATTGACCTAGTGTTTAGGATCCCTCCCTATTTTCTTGTGTCATTTTTGACTTCTATTTTTAGTAAATTTGATCCTTCTTTATAGGATCTCAGTTATTTTGTAAAGGCTATAAAGCCAAGAAATTCAGATGAAGTGGGGGTTCGATTCTGGATACAAAAATCTACTATATTGTAAACAAGATTTTTGATATGATAATACAAATCACAGTTGTCTCTCTCTGTTGATATCATATTCTCATCTTTCCTTCTGTACTCTTATTCAAGTTGTTTTAACTGCAGGATGACTGCCATCTCATCAATCAGTTCATAACTTGCTTAATAGTTGCTTATCATTGTTTATTAAACCCTACATTTTGTATTTGGTTTATAAGCATTGTTTTCTCACCCACTTAAAGGCCATCCTCTGATTATTAATCCTTGAGAGCACCGGTTCATTTGATTCTCATTTTGATTGTCTGAATACCATATTGTAATTGAGTTATCCCATTGATCCACACATACAAAAACACAAAAACAAGTTTACTTTAAGTTACCAAGAATCTTTGATTTACAACCTCAAAGAGTTTCTTGGAGTGATAACAAATTGGCATTGTTGTCAGGGAGAGGAGACTGAAGCTCAGCTTCCTTGGGAGACGACAAGATCCAACTTTGATGATAGACAAAGTCTGGACATATATTCGGTTGTAATCATCTATATGGTGACTCCATGAAGGATGGATTCAGTGGCGACTCCATCGTTCTAAAATTTGTTGGCGACTCCACTGCTATGAAATGAACAAGAGGTATGCATTTTGCAATTTCTCAAGTATTTATGGTTACCCTCACCCAGTGCCTAGTAGAGATGAATGGGAACGTAGTATTCCCATATTTGGAGGAGAAGAGTGGGAAGTGACAACTGAATATTTGTTGGATTTTCATGATTTCATTCATCATTTGCAAATTGTGCATGAGGATGTTTAGATCAAGCTCTTTGGGTTTTCATTAGAGGGTATTTCTTGTGATTGGTATTGGTCACTCCCTGTTACCAGTATCAATTCTTTGGCAGATTTTCATGCTGCCTTTCATTTGTTTTGCAAAGAAATATTTTCAGTTGATATTCTATATCCCGAATGTTGTCATGAATTTCATTTACTGACTAAAGATTCAGATAGCCATGAAGAGTATGTTGTTTTAGGGGACACCTCTCATTGTGACCAAGACATCGATGATCTTCGTGATGGTAGCCATAGTATAAATGCTTTTGACATTGTACCAAATGCATCTACTATCCTAAATTGTCATGAAGATCAGATTGTCCCATTTGAAAACTTAAAAAATGATAAACAAAATTTTATATCAGCAGATGACAGTTTCAAATCTGCAGCAAATGCTAAGGACAGTTCTCATCTTTCAAATTTGCAGACAAAGGGGAATTGCAGCGGACATGAAGGGGAAGATGACGAGCAAAAAATTTCATATCAGCGATTAAGTTTACATTTTCCGCCGACAGCGAGACAACAATTCACATTCAACATCGATAGCAGTGAGGACAACCAGCAACAATTTTTTAGTTCTCAGTCGAGACAACAGGAAAATTATCAAAGAAGGCATCTATTTGTAAACAGAGAGACATTCACAGAAGGGTAGTTATTTTCTGTCAGTTAGAATGTTTATAATATTGGATTCAGATACCCAGTAGAAGCTTTGATGGAGTTGTATATCTCACATCCTCTGAAAATTTCAGATTTTCTTTACTCATCGGTATTCATTAGTGAGTATGCCTTTCTGAAAGTTTATTTATCATTGTTGGTATCTTTTAGTTACCTTCTATCAAGCAGTGACATAGATAAGGTTTCTTAAATTTTAAAACTGCTTGAATGGTTGTTATGGAAGTCAGCATTTACCTAATCAAATTGCAGAGCTGGGTTAGTGTAGGAGTAGAAGAGAATAAGCTCACTCAATGAGCAATAGACTTTTCAGTTATTGGTTTTTGAATAAGCAAAGCAGGCTACAGGAAGGTTACAGTTTTACAGGGGACCAATTATAAAGACGAGATGACTCCATGCCCAATACTAAAGGTGACTGGAACTACTAGGTTCTTGGAAACCTCGTAGGGAGGTCTCCATCCCAGTTGGAGCCAGTTGTTAGCGATAAAAATGCACTAGTTTTTTTATGAATGTTTTCATCACTCTTCACTTGATTTATTGTTTTCTTCGTCTTTTGGCCAATTTTGTAAGCTCCATATTTTTATCAAGCTCTCAATTAATTACTTTTGCCCAAAAATCCTTTGGCTTCATCCTCTTGACCTGCGAGTAAATGGTTAGAAATCTCAGTTGAACTCTGCACAATCTATTCTTGAGTTTAATGTATTCCTAGTTTCTTTTATTTGAGATTGTTATTAAAAGAGGGGCATGCTTTTAAATGGCTTTATCCTAGACTAAATCTAAAGGTTCTAAGTCCAAATCTAGTCATCACCCTACGTATAAATCTATGCCAAGGTATACAAAATACAATACAAAGCCTAGCGCACACTCACATTCCCAAGCTAAGAGCTAAGCCTCAATTCAACTTACAAATCAGCACACAAGGCCAACTCACAAATTGAGTCCACATTTCAAGTCATCAAATACCAGCACCAAACCGATATCAATCTCTTTGATTTTACCTAATGAAACCTCGCTATATGCAAAGATCGTAATATATGGATTTTTGTGAAACGTGGGATCTGTCCATGCACGGTTTGATAAAATTTATGCAGGCATGAGACCGCATGAAAAGGGTGCCACGAGGAATAAGAAGGGAGGTCAATTTTTTGCTATGATTATACAGATGTCTAAGTAGTTTCATTTGCAGATATCGGGCCACAAGAAGGAATGAACACTCAGGTACTGCACCTCTTCATCATAAAAACATATCGAGTAATGGATGCAGAGAAGAGATGCATCTTGGACATTGATTTTCATGAATCATTGACCCTACTGTCAATTCAGACGTTCTCGGCAAAGAAATTGTCAAATGTATTGACCTTGCAAAGGAGGGTCGCCATGGAATTATTTTCGTACTTTATGTTAGAAATCGATTTACTACAGAAGAAGCAACAGCTTTAGAGAGCTTGCAAATGTTGTTTGGTGAGAAAATTCTCAATTTCATGGTGGTTATTTTTACTAGCGGTGATGAGTTGGAAGAAAATCTAGAGACATTAGAAGACTACTTGCATGAGAGCCCACTTGAGCTTAAGGAGCTTATACGCCAGTGCAATCATAGAAAGGTCTTTTTCAACAATAAAACCACATTAGAAACAACAATGGAAAGACAAGTAACTGAATTGCTCAAGAAAGTAGACATTGTAGTTACTCAAAATGGAGGTCATCCTTATTCTAATGAATTGTTCCGTGAAGCTTAGGAAAGGTTAAGTAAGCAAAAGGATATTGACTTGAGTGGATATTCGAAGGAAGAAATACAGTTTTTACAGAAGAAAAGAAGCAAATGAGAAAGTGAACAACCACACTATCAACAACAAACAGAATCACTTTGACAGAAACCCTACATCTCTGAAATACCTCACAATTCAGAGTATGAGTGTATTCAATTATAAAACACTATGACTATGAATGTAGCCTATATGAAAGATATTTGTGCGCATCTCATTTACTAAAACAAAGAATTGGTTGACATTCTTAAAAGGCCCTATTCACAGTATACTTATCCCAAAGATTATGTTGATGTAAGGTTGAAACAGTCAAGTATTGAATAATTTTCAGAAGAAAATGCAGAAGAAGTTTTGGTTCTGAAAATATATAAGGAAAACCTATGAAGATTTGAGGATCAAAACATTGGCAAGGTCCAGACTACACGGCCAATGGGAAATCAGTAATTTTCACCAGCACAGAAGGCGTAGTTATAAACAATTAGTTGTTGAAAAGCAGAGCTTTCATCGGCTAACTAGCAAATTTCAAGGCGAAAGAGCTGGTGAAACCGCAGACAGGGAAGAGACGTCGTAATTTCGCCCAGATCTAAGTTTTTATCAATCAAACGCCTGGAGGAGAGTTTCAAAAGATGGGCAATAATCAAACACATCATATTTAAGGATCTGATATGATGTTTGAGGTGTTTAGAAGGTGGAAAAGTGAAATTAGCTACCTATTTTCTGGGCACACAAACAGTTTTTTGCTAAAAGTGGCAAATTCGACTTATCTTATCTTTCATAGTGTCAGCAGCCTTGGAAGGATTTCTACACTTGTCAAAGCTTTGAAGAATGTGAAGATCATTAAAGATGAAGAATTGACATGGCTTTTAGGATCTCTCCCTATTTTCTTGTGTCAGATTTGACTATCTATGTTTAGTAAATTTGATCCTTCTTTATAGGATCTCAGTTATTTTGTAAAGGCTATAAAGCCAAGAACTTCAGATGAAGTGGGTTTCGATTCTGGATACATAAATCTACTATATTGTAAACATGATTTTTGATATGATAATACAAATCACAGTTTTCTCTCTCTATTGATATCAAATTCTCATATTTCCTTCTGTACTCTTATTCAAGTTGTTTTAACTGCAGGATGACTGTCATCTCATCAATCATTTCATAACTTACTTAATAGTTGCTTATCATTGTTTATTAAACCCTACATTTTGTATTTGGTTTATAAGCATTGTTTTCTCACCCACTTAAAGGCCATCCTCTAATTATTAATCCTTGAGAGCACCGGTTCATTTGATTCTCATTTTGATTGTCTGAATACCATACTGTAATTGAGTTATCCCATTGATCCACACATACAAAAACAAAAAAACAAGTTTACTTTAAGTTACCAAGCATCTTTGGTTTACAACCTCAAAGAGTTTCTTGGAGTGATAACACCTTGGATTTACAAACTCAACAAATTATTTTTCTTTAACATTTTCTTTTAATTTCAATTTACCATTAACATTA
Source organism: Picea glauca (assembly GCA_000966675.3). Taxonomy (NCBI): domain Eukaryota; kingdom Viridiplantae; phylum Streptophyta; class Pinopsida; order Pinales; family Pinaceae; genus Picea; species Picea glauca. The sequence continues at coordinate 78,408 of JZKD02S2082931.1, read as the reverse complement.
AATAGATTTTATGTTCAACGGCTCCTTTACTATTTTAATCATTTTTTTTAATGGTTGAAACTTTTTTTTCCACACACACTTTTCTATTATTACTTCAGATATACTCTTCCATGATGATGGGTGGAGTGTCCACTCAAAATGTTGGACATTTCAATATTTTGTACACATTTTATCTCTAGAAATCTCAAGCAACAATTAGAGTATGTTTAAAATTAAAGTAAACGTTTATTTTTATCATGGATTATTTATAATGAACTTTGGTGTTCTTGGTGTTAAGAACCAAACATCAATATAGCATAGAAAAACCTCAGGAAAAGTACTCAATGCCTTGAAAAAGAGATAATTTCATATAATAAGCCTCTTCGAGGGGGCAACCTCCTTTTA
>JZKD02S2082931.1:51145-66638 GCA_000966675.3 Picea glauca | reverse complement strand
AGATGCTAAGCAATTGTGTCCTTCACTCTAAGACGATCATGTAGAAAGTGGAATTTCTACTAAGTGAAATTCTTGGTGAAGATGTCAAGATTTTGTTTAGAGGAAGGTTAGTATAGTAAGTCGATGATCTTGACATGAAGCAACTCTCTCATGTAATGCATGTGTATCTCATTGTGTTTTGTTATTTATCACCACACCGGGTCTCTTTTATTATCGCATCAAATGATATTCAGATGGTGGAACTGGATACTGAGCTCAGTGAGGAAGTTCTATAGCCAAAGTTCCTAAATGGTAATGTTGGTTGCTACTCTGTACTTGGCCTTTGTAGATGATAAAGCAATCGTTGATTTCTTTTTACTCGACCAATAGATGGGACTGAATCCAAAACTATGCATGTACCTTGAAGTCGACTTGTGATTTGTGCTATTAGCCCAATATGAATCTATATATCCCATGTGATCCAATGTATACCATGTTTTATAGTGAATCCCACTACTGGTGGTACCTTGAACATATCATAGAATGTGCTTGGCATATTTCCAGTGAAGCTCATGCAGCTCCTACATGTACCTAGAAAATGTTCCCACTACATATGAAATATCTAGACAGGAGTGAGTGACGTAAAGAAGGCTCCCCACTAATTGTTTGTACTTGGTGAAATCCACCAATGGTGTATCCTTTCCATCATCAATATTGACCTTAGATAAGAAGGATGTGGTTACAGACTTGCAATCTGTCATGTTGAATCTAACCAAAAGATCCTTGGAATATTGTCTGAGAAAAACTTGATTCCTAAAGCATCTTAATTGATCTCGAGACCAAAGAAAAATTGAAGTGGACCCTTATCGCTCATAGAAAATCTAACATGCAAAATGTATTTGGCTGCAATAATTTTCAAGGCCAAACTACCTATGATCAAGAGGTCATCTACATATAACCCTATAATCAAGAGAGAGTCACAATGAATGAAAGTGTAAATAAGAGTCCATTTTAGCATGCCATGCTCTAGGAGACAGCTTGAGGCCATAGAGTGAATTTTTTAGTCGACATACTCGAGATGAGTTATGTGTGTACCTATGAGGCTGCTCCATGTAGATATATTTTGAGAGATCCCAATGAAGAAAGGAATTCTTCACATCCATTTGGTGCAATTCCCATCCCATGGTTGTTACAATGGCTAGGGCCAACCGGATGGAGTTCATATTTAATACTCGAGAAAATGTTTCATCGTAGTCAATCCCATGAACTTACTGAAATCCTTTGAAAACCAATCTTTCCTTGTACTTGATCACCTATATTTCTGCTACCTTCTTGTTCCTATAGACCCATTTACATCTGACAAGCTTTCGATATGATGGAATCAGAACCAAGTATGAAGTTTAGTTCTCGATGAGGTAGTTATACTCCTTGGTCATAGCTACTTCCTAGAAGGGATTCCCTTCATCCTCTACATAGGTATGAGGGTATGAAGTTAGAACCATGTAGCAATGCATGGGGATTATTGGTTCTGTAGTTGTAAGTGCATGTGGTGGATCCTCAAACTAGGATATCATCCTCCTCAGATATGTAGGATAGGCCACCTACATTTGATGTGGATTATCGTTTGCATGCTCAATGTCTTCTAAACCTGATTTGAAAATCAGTTATGAATGGAAGGATGCATCATCTCTAATATTTGGTACAAGAGGAGGTGTATAAGTCTTTTCATGTGGCTCCTCAAATGCATGCATGGGACTTTCCTGAAACTGGACGCTCTACTCAATGATGAGCTTGTCTATTGAGGGATATATCAACCTATAACCCTTCACACCTTCGAGATATCGAATGAATATGAATTTTGTTCTCTATGTATTTAATTCCTTCATCATTTCAGAGGGTATGTGGGCCCATATGTGTGATCCAAATATTAAAAAATGGGTGACTTCCGAGTTGTTGTCGCTCCAGGCCTCAATAGTTGTCTTTTCCTTCACATATCTATTAGGAGACCTATTATGTATGTAATTAACATAGTTAAGTGATTCATCCCAAATCTTGGAGGGAAGAGACCTTACATGCAACATGCAATTGATTATCTCTTTGAGAGATCAATTCTTCATCTTAGCTACCCCATTCTTCTATAGAGTGTATGGGATTGTATGTTATAACTATATACATGGATCATCGCAAAGACATTATATATCCTTGTTTACATACTCCCCCCATTATCTATGTGGAGGATCTTGATCATCTTCCTAAACTATTTCTTTGCATGTTGTTTGAAATCTTTGAGATGCTCAAAAAATTCAGACTTTTGCTTGATAAAATATACCCAAGTATGCCTTGAGTAATCATCAATAAATGTTCGCATGTACCTCTCCTTGTTGATGGAAGGTTGAGAAAAAGGACTCATGAGGTCACTATGGACAAGATCCAAGGGAGAGCAGGCCCTCAAAGCCTTCCCTTTATCAAATTTCTCTTTAGGATGTTTGCCAAGAATGCGTCCTTGACAAACTCATTCAAAAAAATGCATATCAAGGGCGCCTTTGACCATTCCCTATTTGTTGATTTATTGCATGTACCAAAAATTTAGATGAACAAATCTCTCATGCGAGAGTCTACTATCATCATTAGCATGCATTAGTACTACTGCAGAATCAAATTTAACAACAAACTTAGAAAACGTGTACAATTGATACTTGTGATTTACCTCATCAACAACAATCTTGGAGTTGTCATGCATGTCATATATGGTAAAAAAATCCATTTTTAATTCCACCCTTTTTCCTATGCGTGTATGTGTTATCTAATAAATAGAGAAGGCATTGTCTAATTGTTATACGTTTTTTCCCTTTTCGCCAGAATCTGACGACATAAATATGCACAAAATCACAATTTTATGTTTTTTAAATTGCATTTATGAATGAAGAAATGGATTCAATGTGTTGAAAAACACCTAGGGCACTCTAATTACATAGAATTAACCATTCAAATATGTATATACAACAATGTCTAGCTGGATTTCGGGAAAATATCCTTGAAAAATAACCTCAAAAAAGGGACAAAACATAGAACATTTAGACTATGACAATAGAGAGTAGATTCATCAGGAGTTTTGGAACATGCAAGACATTCTCGGAACTTCCATGTTGGAGATATACTCTCCCTTGTCTAGTGACCTCCAATAGGGTATCATCACCCATGAAAATGGGAGGATCCATGCATGCAATTAAAGATGATAAGGCATCTTATGTGGCTACCATGTGATGGGATGCTCCTGAATCTAGGATCCATACATAAGGAGAAGAATGAATATAAATAAAAGCATGAGAATTACCTGTGTTTTGTGGTGCTTTGTATCGTGGCTTGTTTTTGGCATTCTCAAGAATGCAGTCCCGAAGGTTGTTATGTTGGAGTGTTTGCACCATGAGGTCTATTTTCTTATTCATGCAAGATGACTCGGGATGGTAGCCACGATTGCAATAACCACACTTTGACTTCCATTGTTTTCCCTTTCCACCTTTGGAGCTATAGGATTCATCGAAGGGTTTGAAATTTCTTTCCTTTCTTTTCACAGGACCCTTCTTTCCCTTTCCTTTCTGTTTAGAGTTTGGATTGGATTTGATGCTTTCATGCACAACAAGTGCATTCACTTTGGAGCTCTTGATTGCTCCCATTTTTATGATCTTGTATTTCTCATGTGTTAGGGACTCAATGAAAAGATCCAGTGTGGGAATTTTCAAGGATGCTCCCAATGTAATCCTTATTGTATGGAATGTGGAGATAAATATTGCATATTTTGGACCCAATTTTGAAAAAAATGGCAAGAATAATCTATTTTTACTACGTAGAATTGTCAATCATGCATCCTTTTAGATGAAGAAGTAGAGATTTGAACTTAGTGAAGAAGTATTGGATATTCTCAAAATTGCTCGGAAATAATGAGTTCAATTTAATATCAAGCATGTGGCCTCTCATCTCATATTGTTTTCCAAAGAGACCTTCCAACGTGTTCCAAATCCTGTTTGAAGTAGAACATGATTCAACATGCAACAACAGGTCAAGAGAAATTGACATGAAAATGAGAACAAGGTCCTCATCCATACTGTTGAAGTATTTTTATTTTTCGATCACCGATGTTAGTTTAGTCTATGTAGCTATGGTCATTCGACACAAGATTAAAGTTTTTAGCAGAAGTAGAATATTTAGCTTCCACTCGAAATAATTGTGTGGCGTGAGAAGAGTTGACAATGAAAAATACATTATTTATTTTGTACCTGCAAATGAGTGTTTTTTCACCTTCTTCCTAGCAACCTATGGGCTTTGATATCATGTAGAAATTGGTTGAAACTTGCATAGAGAATATAGCTAGCAACAATTCACACAGATATTGCAAAGTTGAGAGAGAGAGAATTGTATTAACCAAATGAGAGAATGGAAACATATATATGATATACTCTACATACTTGAACTAATGTGTCGTAATAGTGACCTAGAGATATGTGAACACAAACTGAAAAAATATGGAGTGAATTTCCACCTAGTTAACTAGCCATGCAATCATCCATTAACTGACTAATCACAAGTGGATTGAGGAGAGAATCATCCATGCACATGTGTGGTTCCATCCTAGTGATGATCCCTACATAAGTGCACCCTTTGGTGATGATCTTGAGGTGAGCATACAACACTTGGTGATAATATTGAGGTTGTTATGCAAGATGCTACTCCACTAGTCTAACTAAAGTACAATTGTGTAATGACTGAATAGGATGTGGTGCCCTCATCCAAGGGAGAATATCTCTAACCAGGAACACCCTCAACATAAGATAATCAACCTAAGAAAAAAAATACTAGGTGAATGTGTAATATCTCCAACAATTATTCCATCCAAACACCACCTACCTAGATTTACCATTAGCATGTAAGTCTATAAAGTGTTAATTCTGCATAAAGGTAGAAACAATTCTCTTTAGTTTCTCTCCCTTGGCCATAGTCTCTTAGATCAAAAGAATTTTTGGTTTATGTAACTTACGAGTTAGTACTTCGAGCACTTGACAACTACCTGGATAAATCATTACTTAGACTTTCCTTCTTTTTTATCTTGAAGGCTTTCTCTTGATTTGGAGATTCTATATGTGTAGGATTGGGGGGACTAGGGATCATAAATATTGTGCTAGGAAGCTCAAGGGAATCAATGTATGGTCCTCTCACCTTCCATGTATTGTTGTCTATGTAGGTAAATTTTTTCCAACCCATACCCTGAGTTATAGGGCCTAACGTTTTACCAAGGGATAGACATAGGTCATTGAGGTTAGGCATGAAGATGATGCAATGTAAACTTTAGATATAGGGGGGAATCATAGGTTTTAAAATTAATCTTAAGGGGGAGTTTCTATATTGACCTAACCCTACCCTTTGGGTGGCATCACAACTTGTCTTCCTTACCTTGTACCCTATATTAGGATGTGGAATTTCCAATAGTAAATTCAAAAACTCAAAGTGAGCTAAAGAATTTGGATTGGGGAAATTACCATTGAACTTATAAATATGTGAAGAATCACCCACCATAATAATCTCTTCCATTCCCATTTGTAACCAAACATTTGATTTCGATGGGATACCTAATTTGGTAGTATGTGTGTTGTAGGAAAATCTCCCTGGGGACAGGTAGATTTCCTCTTGAGAGCTAGACCCTTAACTCTAAGACAGAAAGTACTTAACATGGACACTGACTTCTTTTTAGATCTAATCAAGCTAATGAAAGAAAGAGAAGGAGAAATATATGTACCTTATGAACGATGTTTGTCCTTGCAAAGTCCAGGTTGAGCTTCGATCTTCAACTCCTTGATAGGTCTTGTAAAACAAACAAAGATACAATGGACTTCCTACTCTACTGATATTAGCTCAATCATAGATCCATCTACTGCAGACAAACTTATATGGAACAAGTACAAGTTTGAAAGAAACAGGCCAAGCATTGATTATATTAATGAGAACAAGTAAAATTACTTACAATCCTTTGAATGAAGGTGCATCAGCCTCTTTCAGTTCTCCTTTTCCAAACCGTTTTCTCAAACAATCTCCACTAATTACTTTGATGACATCTCACTCATAAGATCATAAGTTTTATGTAATTCTCAATTGTCAATCTCCAATACCACTTACAAGATCATAAGTTTGGTATCAATCTCAATTCTCCACTATGCCTTTCACCATGAGAAGGCCTCCTTATATAACCTTGGAGAGGCCCAACCACTTGATATATCTTTGGGATGAGTTGAGGATTCCTCTCCTTCAGTTGAGTATCTCCCATAGGATCATGCCTTGACCACCTATTCGAATCCAACTACCTTCAAGATTTGAGGGATTCTTCCCTAATTCGCCTCAACAAACCTAGAAATTTCTGAAGATGGGGTAGCACTCCCCCATAAGGGTGAACAGAGCGCTCAAACGCTCCCCTAGAGAGGCCTAGGGAGCGCTAGCACTCTCTGACAATGGGTAGGGGAGAGCTCCTCCACAAAACTCAATTTTTTTATGATTTTTCCAATGGCAGAGGGCTTGTAATCCCTGTCACTTGATTTTTCCTCTTCTAAACTAGCCCTTGAGGTGTCTTAAGTGTATTTGTGATTTCGTTAGAGATATGAAATAATCAGGGTGTCAGTATGATGTTTGCAACACTTTATGACACTTGTAGTCAAAATGCGACACTTGCGGACAAGATGCAACACTTACAACACATGTAATGACAACACTTGCAACACTATCGAAGTGAGTAATTTTGAGGTGTAACAGATTTCCTCCCAAAGTATGAAGTTAGAAGACGATGATGGCTGAAGTAATTTGTAGACTTTTTTGAGCAAGGGTATGGACGCAGAGAAACCGGAAAAAGATGCACACAACCACCAAACAAATATTATGACATGTTTCAAAACCCAAGGCAGGCATACCTATGCTTGAGTGATAAAGAATTTTTAAGTATGGCCGCCATAAAATGCACTGTGGATCCATAATTATATTGACAAAATGGTATAGCCACTGTAGATACAATGTGGCTCTATACTCCTATGACCTGAACTGATCGTAGCCACGAAGAATACATAGTGGATCTACGAGATGACAATACATAGCCATGACCAATACAAAGTGGATATATGTAACAGTATATGTGTCATAGTTCAAAAGAAATTCCTTCGCAACCTGGGCAAAGTACATACAAAATTGATGACTCAACCCAGGATCTTCTTACCAATCCTGATGTAGTACAAATCTAACCATGTGAATAGATGTCCTGATGTCGAACATGGCAGAAACCACTTGATTACCGGTCAATGATGTAAACCATTAACAAGCGTGAGGGAGATCATCGTTGATGTCAATGATTCCCAAGGTACTATAGTATATTCCAACGAATGCGAATGAATGAGCTGAAGTCGAACATCCGTGGAATCATCCGATCAGAGGTCAATGATGTAAACCCATTTTCGGACACGAGGAGGCCTGCCATTGAGGCATGCAGGTCCCAAAGTACTAACTGGTTTCTAATTCTAGCTCCTGGATAATGTGTTGAAGTCGATAGGAATAGACTCGTTGAAGGAGGGCCTTGATGTATCCCCCATCAATGACACAAAACTGACACAGAGATGTAATTGGTAGATCAAATGAACATGGACTGGCGCGGGTATTGAAACAAGATATTTGTGATGGCTGACTCTTGAGGAAGATACTTCCCTTGAACACTGAGGCACATCAGCAGAAACATGACATGGACCAAACCTTGATAATGAAGTGGATGTTGTGACTTTCGTCAGGTGACCCAAAGGAGTAAAAGAAACTCAAAGGATTGGCTCAGTGCAGAGGTTCAGTGGATTAAAATACGTGCAAAGAAAAAGTGTCGTGTTCAAGGGCGACCATAAGAGTTATTTGGTAATGTTCTCAAACTGCTTGTCTTGCTTCTTTCAATTTTTCTCCCATCTAGATAGATGAGTACCTCTTTTTAATTTAACGAGCTCGAGGAGGGTAACACATGCTCGATATGACTCACCATCAGTAAGTCCCTCTTCCTTTATTTAACAAATTGGAAGAAGTAAGGGTTTGGTCCCATATGGGCCCTTCAATGTATAATTGTTTAACGAGTCCAGAGAAGGTAAAATCGGTGTTTTTTCATATTTAGAGAGTCTGGAAACAACTTAAAGACGACTCCAATGTTGTCCTTTTTCGTAATGTTAGTCTCGCGAGGCCGAAAAAGAGATAAATTATCACTCGAAAGATTCCCTTTCAAACCTTTTAATGAGTGGGAAAGGAAGCAAGATCACTCGACAATCTTTTCATGTTTAGAGAGTCTGAAAAGAGCTCAAAGATGACTCCAAAGGGTTCCTTTTTCATATATCCATGCGAGTCCAAAAAAGTGATAAAATTCTACTCAGTTACATTCTCATGTTTTTTCCGAGCACGAGAAAGAACAAAGACTAAGATCAATATGCCCCCATCTTGAAAGCTAGTGGCTTAACTCCGGAATGATCATCAAAGACTGGAGACATGCCCTCCAAGCTTCAATTCATTCACCGACATTGAGTTTGTCACCAATTTCCCTACTAGATGGAGAAAAATTATAAGGGTGGATGAAATGAAGGTTCAAGAGAGGTGATTGTTTCATTTTTTTAACGAGATTGACACAGGAAAAGAACTATGCTCAAGGCTCCAGGTTCAATCCCCAGATTGTTGTTTCATTTTTAAACGAGTTTTCCACAGAGAAGAGAAAACCATGCTCGTGACCTTTGTTTCATTTTTTAACGAGCTTGCGACAGAGAGGAAAACTATGCTCGTGACCTCTGTTTCATTTTTTAACAAGCTTACCACAGAGAGAAAAACTATGCTTGTGACCTCTATTTCATTTTTTAACGAGCTTGCTACAGAGAAGAGAAAATATGCTCATGGACTCTTCTTGATCATGGCTTCCAAGAGAAAAACGCTCTGGAAGGACATCATGTCAAGGGACAAAACTCGGTCATGGCTTCCAAGAGATATTCACTTTATGGAAGAAAATCACTTTGGAAGGAACACATGTCGAGAGTTGCGACAGGGGTAAGGAGATTAGGCTCCAATATCCCTACCGAAGAGATCACCATGTCAACTCCTGGATCCAAATCATCAGAAGTTGAAGTAATGGGAGATAACGCCACATAATTGACATGTGGCAGGGGCGATACTGTCGTCATATAAGAACCATTCATGGAGGTAATCCAGTCAAGACCGATGAATTAAAGTTGATTAATAGTCACAATTCTTCCATCTTGAGGGAAAGATATCACATGAAAAAGAGTGGACACAATAGCTTTCATGGAATAAACATAATCCCACCCAAGGAGTAAAGCGAAATCCAAGGGTCTCGGACTACCATGACATCAATAAACGCAATTTTCCCTCCCAAAGTTATCGAAAACTAAGGAAGGGTCCCTAAAGGTTGACTAGTTCTTCTGTTAAAAGATAACATATTTTGTGTAACCGGCGCAAGCTGAGGACAGCCCAAAGCATGCCAAGCAATAGAGGACAAAATACTAACGAACACACCTTCATCTATCAGCGTTTGAGGAACGTCCCGACCACAAACCTGCATTGTAATCTGGAAATGAATGTAAGAGGGAAGACGAGGTCCAATTAGCGCACCCCAATCAAAAAGGATGGCCTCATTACTTGGAGGGGGTTTTGCGGGAGAATGAGGAATGCCCCCCAGCACGGTAGATTATGTATCAACGAGAAAAATGTGGGCAGTATCGAGTTTACTCTCTAGAGGGAGAGTAGGATCGACCGATGATGGGATCGAATTGACCACGCAGGCACTCTTCAGAGGAAGAGTGGGATTGACCGATGATGGGATCGGATCAACTACTTTGGCACTCATCAAAGGAGGAGTGGGATCGAACGATGACGGAACTGAATCAGCTACTTGGGTTTGTGATTCAATCGAGGAGGAAACTAGATTGACCACCTGATCAACCAGACTGACCGGGGATGGAACCGGATTGACCAGTCCGTCAACTAACGATGGGTTAGGGGAAAGCTTACAATAACCTTTTGGAAGTTGAATTTTTTCCAAAAGAGAAGAAGCCTCATCCATGTGAGGACAAAGGTGAGAATAATGATCACCTTTGCATAACATATAAGGGAATTTGATAGTTGTCTTCTTCTTACCAACCTTGACGTCACTAGTTGACGGGGTATCACCGACATGTCTAGTAGAGGTCGATGACGTGGAGGACCACATTTCTAAGACCTTGGGAATACCATGGAAATCCCTCAGAAAATGGTCACCCTTACAAAGACTGCAAGGGAATTTGGGTTTCAGATTCTTCATTTTAATCTTGTTGACCTCATCAACACTCCCAGTACTATTAATAGTAGTTGGTTGTTGGGATTCAACATCTGATGTTGTTGGATCCTTGCTCCTTTTTGGGCTCTTCTTCTTCTTATATTTTTGTTTCTTCTTCTTCTGATCAACGTGGCTACTTGTTTTAGAGCTTTAACTAGATGAAGAAGGTGAAAGGGAAGGAGACTTAATGGGCGAAGAAGGCGAAAAGTTGACGTGAGGTTGATGTGTGGGTGGTGTACTGACATCTAAATTATTAGGTGCAATTGAAACATTGGGAGGATTCAGGATCACCAGAGTGGGGAACAATCAAACTGGTAATCCGATGGTGAGTCCCGAAAGACTCAGTGTGGCAATGTACGGAGGACCAAAGTTTCCAAAAGAAGGAAAGGTATGAGGTTCCCCAGGAGAAGGGGTTCCTCCATTGGTACTCTCAGGATTGGATGCCATTAAAACTAACTCGACCTAAGGTCCACTAAGTAACACAACCAACACACGCTATGAATCTGAGAAGCAAGCAATCAAACAAAACCTTCCCACAATGAAACCACTATTTGGTGATGAAATCCAACTTCGCGATATCAAAATAGGAAGGAGTGGGGATAGAGTGGGTGGATCAGTTACGTTGGTGACCTGCTTAACGAACTTACGCCTTGGTGCTAGCTTCCACGCAGTAATTTTGGATTTACCCTCCAAGGAGCCCAAGTGAGTTTGACCAATGTCTGTTCCAGGTACAGTGAGACTTCCCTTCACCGTCGCCTTGTGTGAGACCCTAAAGATTATGGCTACTAAGGTCACCAATTCCTAGTCATCCCCTGGGCGGGTACAGTCGATAGTCCAGTCGAAACGTATGGGTAGTATAACAAGTCTGAGATCAACTCGAGAGGCTCCCACACATAATCGTGGGTATACCTTCAAGTGACCCCCAATATACGATCCAACCACTACAAACAGTTGGGCCACGGAGGGATAATATCTGTAAATCAACTGATTGTGACCTCGTACGTAACCCTTGTGTGAGAGGGGGATCCCAGAAAGCCTATACGACAATTGGATTTTCTCCCCCTATCGCAAGATGCTAAGTTTGTTTGATAGCTTTGGAAAGTTATCCTTTCAACCTATTCCAAAGCCCTACACCTTAAACTAATGTAGGTTTGCTAACAAAGATGTAAAATGTTTGATAAATTTTAGTTAAGCGTTGATTTTAGTGGTTGTTGTTTACTCAAAGGTGTATGAGAGTGAAGACGGATGATATTATGACTCAGTTCCCAAAACATGCATAAGAAATGATAAGCAATCTTTTCTTTCAATGAATGTCTAATTAAGGGAAGGAGAAGGATTTTCCTTTCACTGTCAAACACTAAGATGAAATGACCTCATGCAATAGTCCTCAATAAGGAATCCAATGCAATGCTAAAATGGTTGTATGTGACTGATAACCAGTAGATGTAAAGCTTCCTATGCTAATCAGACTTCAAGAGTTGTGAGATTTAAGCAATCTGGAAGCAAACTTCACATAAACCAAACGACACCCTTGTTGTGATCAAACAAGAAAAAGAAAGACAAAAACTCAAAAGGAAGGAGAAACAGCTTGGACAAGATGACTCAAAGATCAGAAAGAAAATTGCAAAAGACCTTTGAAACTCCTTACAAAGTTTTCACTCACTCAGATAAACGAGAAGAAAACGACAAATTGACTTCAAATTGTGAAGATCAAAGAGTTATTGAAAAGTAAGGAAAAATGTGAAAAAATCCAAACAAGAGATAATTGATCCTTAGAAAACAAGGTGGTTTGAGGGCTAAACAAGGACACACTAAGATAGCATGAATCTTGAGCAGATGAATCAACAAAAAGATGAGAAAAACCCAATTTTTAAGAAGAAGTTTTGCAAAAAATGGGGTAGCGCTCCCCCATAAGGGGAAACAGAATGCTCTAACACTTTGTGGAACATTGTAAGGGAGTGCCAATTCCCTGGTGCTAAGGGCAAGGGAGTGCTCTACTGCAAAAACTCAGAGAAATGCGAAGAAACTCAAAAAAAAACTCAGGAAGAATGCAAAATTCTGTGTTTAAGATAAATCCAAGAGCCAACAACCAAACCTAAGGATTAGAGACATTCATGGAGAAGGTCAAATCAGTGGGAAAATCAAGCCAAGACAAGACCTAGGAAAGGAAACAAATCAGAGCTCCTCCCCAATGGAGTCGCCAATTTTTGTTGTAGGAAAATCTCCCTGCGGACAGGTAGATTTCCTCTTGAGAGCTAGACCTTTAACTCTAAGACAGAAAGTGCTTAACATGGACATTGAATTCGTTTTAGATCTAATCAATCTAATGAAAGAAAGAGAAAGATAAATATATGTACCTTATGAACGACATTTGTCCTTGCAAAGTCCAAGTTGAACTTCAATCTTGAGCTCCTTGATAGGTCCTGCAAAACAAACAAAGATACAATGGACTTCCTACTCTACTGAGATTAGCTCAATCATATATCCATCTACTACAGACAAACTTATATGGAACAAGTACAAGTTTGAAAGAAACAGGCCAAGCATTGATTATATTAATGAGAACAAGTAAAAGTACTTACAATCCTTTGAATGAAGGTGCAACAGCCTCTTCCAGTTATCCTTGTCCAACCTATTTGCTCAAACAATCTCCACTGATTACTTTGATGACATCTCACTCATAAGATCATAAGTTTGATGTAATTATCAATTGTCATTCTCCAATACCACTTACAAGATCATAAGTTTGGTATCAATCTCAATTCTCCATTGTGCCTTTCACCATGAGAAGGCCACCTTATATAACCTTGGAGAGGCCCAACCACTTGAGAGATCTTTGGGATGAGTTGAGGATTCCTCTCCTTCAGTTGAGGATCTCCCCTAGGATCATGGATTGACCACCCATTCGAATCCAACTACCTTCAAGATTTGAGGGATTCTTCCCTAATTCGCCTCAACAAACCCAGAAATTTGTGAAGATGGGGTAGCACTCCCCCATAAGGGTGCACAAAGTGCTCAAATGCTCCCTCATAGAGGCCTAGGGAGCGCTAGAACTCCCTGACAATGGTTAGGGGAGCGCTCCTCCACAAAACTCAATTTTTTTATGGTTTTTCCAATGGCAAAGGGCTTGTACTCCTTGTCACTTGATTTTTCCTCTTCTAAACTAGCCTTTGATGTGTCTTAAGTGTCTTTGTGATGTCGTTAGAGGCACAACATAAGCAAGGTGGCAGTATGATGTTTGCAACACTATCAAGATGCGACACTTACAACACTTGTAATGACAACACTTGCAACACTATTGAAGTGAGTAATTTTGAGGTGTAACAATGTGTAATATTCAATCCTGTGTATTATGTCATTTTTTCATCATTAACTGAATCAACAACCTTTTCTCCATTCACAAGATCTGACTCCTTTCTTCTAGCATCTTCCACTTATTAATTTATGATCTCATCTTTCCATCCTTACCCTTACCTTCTAAATCAACTATTCCAACTTCTATCCTTAAGTTCGTCTTTCTATAATATGGACCTTGAGCTTACCCTCTATTAGATTTATACACATAAATTAATATTTTCTATGACCATAATGGTGATAGTAGAAAAAATTAAATGGAATCCTCACACAATCTAAGGATTTCATGTGCTTCTAGTTACTTGCATCTATCTCCATATTTTAAGGTGACCCTTCTCCAAAATCCATCTTTATCGGTATTCTAGCTATTGATCTCATCATTGAGGATCGAGATCTCTCACTGATTTCTAGGAAGAAACCAATATTGTCTTCTATTTCCTTCATCATAGAATCTTTCCAAAATTCCAATTGTAATACTGGTGCTTTTACCCAGATAGGTTGGACTGATTTCTTCTCCATCCAAGAGTCTAAACAAGGAAACCAATTTTTCAAGAAAATCCTCATAGTTCCCAAGATCCACTTCCATTTTTTAATTCTCCCAGCATCCTTTTTGGTTTTGAAAATAAAATCCAACCATTCTTGGGATAAAATGTATTTTAGAGGCATGTATGTCAACAAGTTTTTCCCCAAACTTTACTAACCCACTCATTTAGTGATTTTTGAGATATTGATCAACTAAAGAAAAGACCAACCACCACTCTCTCCTACATGTGGAGGATTTTGTTCATCATTATTTCCTCACCAAGCACCAACTTAATCCTTTCTTTCAATTTGATGCTCCCTCTCTTCATTTTTACTATGCAAACCACTAGTTCATCAACTTGACCTTTAGCCCTCCAAACACCTAACAAATCCCCATAAAGTCTAACTTCCTACCTTTAATGGAAGCTCCCTCAATACCACCATCAAGTGTAGTCCCTACAATAATTGATACTCTTAGATTTGAGGAGTAGTTCAAGAGTCATTTGTAGAAACTCTTTGAGCTTCCCTTCCCTACAAAGCCCAAACTTGTCTCTTCTATCAAGAGTCTTGGAACTTCTAACTACCATAAGTGAATAACTACCATGGCATTTTTCGAGACTGATAGTACCACCATTACATGAGTCGATCTGTTTGAAGATGCCCTTTATAGTACTAACTTTATTGCCTTCTTTGACAAGGATTATAGATTTCACTATTTGTTTTTCTCATATAGCTTGAGCATCGCCCTTGTTTATCAAAACAAAATCCTTGTGGAATGAAGGAAATCTCATTTTGCCTTCCCCTTTAACATATTACCATTGCTTTGAGGACCCGAATAAGGCCCTATTTAATCAATCAAAGTCGAAGGAGACCCTCAAATGCATTCATTCATATTCTAGATTGAGTATTCCTTTGTGAATTGGGAAAATTGACAATGCTCCACATAGTACCTTCGGTTCTTCCTCAAAGTCTAGATTCTCCTAGTCTTCCTCCATCTAAAGAAGCCCCCACGTGATGCCATATCTATATTAACACATACCAATATTTATCCATGCCTTTAATCTATGGAAAAGCTCATACAAATCTCCATAAGTGTTTGAATTTATCAGTGTTTGGAATGTTGTTATTTGTAAATAAAGACTTTTGTAATTTTATTTAGACTGCATGAACAACTAAATAAACTCCAGATATGTTAGGTTATTATCTAAAAAACCAAAATTCAAAATTGAAATCAATTTAAATATTAATTCTATAAAACATTCCAATGATAAA
>JZKD02S2082931.1:16269-27500 GCA_000966675.3 Picea glauca | reverse complement strand
ATACTTGATATTTGTTCTGTGGATGAAGTTAATATTTGCTTGATGACATTTTGGTGAACGATTGGTTTGAAGTGTGGTTTTCTTTCCTTCTGAAAAGTTTGTTTGTTTCATTCCATAGTATGTTTTGTTATCATTAATTTTTAACATAGGTGAGAATATCCCATGATACTGCATTTCTTGTGCTTGCACCTCTAAGTTTATAAACCTCCTAGTTGATAATTTAATGTCCATGAATTATGCATATAATTCTCCCACCATTTTGGTTCCATTGTCCGAGAGATGCTAAAAGGGATTAGAGCATAGGCATATTTTTTTCACAAGTTTTTTGTTTTGTGTTTAATTTAGTTACAATTGCAACTTGGTGGAGGAGAAGCGGTAAGATGCAAAAGTGCCCTTACTTTGCCATTTTTGAAGGGGTTCTATCCCAACGCATCCACTTTAGTGGGCTTCACCAAAGCCTCATTGTTTCCTTTTTATGCAAGTGTGTTTTATTTTGGTTTGATTTATGAGAATCCTAACTTGTATGAACAGATAACTTGGTGAAAAAAGGATCCTAGTAGCATGGTGGTGCTTTGAGTACATGATTAGTTTGTTAGTATTTTCTTTAGGTGTGTTTCCTTTTCTTTTCTCCTTGATTTTTAAAAAATTTGGGAGTTGTAAGATCCCCATTATACACTAAACCTTGTGCAAGACAAGACCTGCGAGCTGGAAAACGAAGGATGCTCAAGAGTCCATTGAACAAAATAGGAAATGCTACTCCAAGAGATTTCTCAAATCCTAGCAGCAGCCGAGATTTCTGCCTCTCAGGAAGAGAAAATCTTGACAGTAGTCAAGAACATACATGTACTCCAAGAAGTTATAGACAACCAAAAGTTCCATGAGCCACATATAGAAACTCCCTGTGATCATCTTTGTCAATTTACAGAGGTGAATAGACAACTATGGACTACAACCAATGGAGAGTAGACAATAGAACTTGCGACCGAGGAATTTTCACCATGCCCATCATCATATCATGTATGCATCCAAGAGACCAACCATCCAATAGTATAATATCTGCGTGGCATGGTAAAGGAGGATATACAGAGTGGTCCAAATGAGCAAGTTGACCAAGAGTATCATGACTATATAGAATATTGGTTCTAGATAACTATCAAGTCAAAGAACCACTTTCTTCTTCAACAATTCTTGACATCCTATCATTCGAAGCAGTTAGTATCTCAGTCTCTCCTATACATTAAACCATATTTTTCAATCCTAAGTATGAGCATGTTTGTACTCTTGTTATGCACATAGCTCCACTAGAAGTACTCCTACACTTGAGAAAAGGGTTTCCTTTTTCAAGTAGAGTAGGACATTGTAATAAATAAAAGAAATAGAATAGTAAAAAGAAAAATAAGTCTAGTTGTGAAAGTACGGTAACTAGCGCAACTAGACATGAATCTTGTTTGAAAACTAGGGCTCCTGGTAGGAAAGGTTCACAACAATATGTGTAAGTTTATGTTGGTTCAAATCTTGTATTGTATTGTTCAAATCATTTATGTTTTTCTCTCAGGTTTGTACGCTGAGAGAAAAACTCACATAGTTGCAATGATCCACATCTCACAGGTTTGTAAGCTGGAGAATGTCTCACATAGTTGCAATCATCAACAAATGGGACCCAAGGGTTGGAATTCTAGCCCTACTTGAAATGGGTTATGGCCAGTGGAGCTATGGAGAGCCATGTTGTAGTTGTGGTTAACATAGGGAAGACTCTCAATCCAAGTACGTGGATTTTTAGAGTTGTACATGCACAGGATGTGCACAATCATTTGATTGATGATTTATGTCTGGCCATCGGTTTAGGGGTGGAAAGCAGTGGATTTAGTGATCTTAGTGTTCAACAGTGACCAGAGACTCGACCAAAATGCACTAAGGAACTTGTTTTCCTGATATGAGGTGATGGTATGTGTTATCCCAAAATGGACCCACACTCGTTCGAAGAAGAGCTTGGTAGTATCTATTGTTGTGGTGCTCTTCTTCCAAGCTGTGATAATGGTCATCTTCAAAAACAGATCAACCACCACAAATACACAATCATTGTCGTGCTTGGTCGAAGAAAATCTAGACATGTAATCCATCGAGATAGATTCCCAAGGCCTCTCGGGAGTAGGAAGAGGGGTGTATAAGCCTTTCTTCTTGATGGTTGGCTTGGAAATGGCACAGGCAATGAAATATTTGATATACTTGCTAACGTCTTGTCCAATTTTTGGCCAATAAAAATGTTTTTGTATAATGGCCACAATTTTCTCCACGCCAAAATGGTATGCCATCCAAATGTAGTGAGCCTCCCAAATCAGCTTTGCACGCTCTCTTGTGGGAACACATAGGTTTCAAAGATGGCATCACAGTCCATCCTGGATGTGAAAATCAGTGGCATTCGCTCCTGTACCCAAGACCTGGTAGGTGGTGGTGAAGTTAGGGTCACGCTGATAAAGTTGGGGCCACTCAGATGCTTCATCCCCACAGGAATGGAGCATTGTGGTGAGTGCAGCAACGGGAGGGCCATTGAGGTAGTCAGAGACATGATTTGTGCTCCATGTTTTTTATTTGATGTTGAGGTGGAATTTTTGTAGGTATGTGGACCACTTTTGATGGCGGTCGTTCTGCAACTTCCCCTGTGTCTGTATGAATTGCAGAGGCTTGTGATCAGTGTGGATGATTGTCTCCTTTCCCAAAATGTATTATTTCCATTGTCGATGGGATTTCACAATGGAATACATTTCTTTGTCATAGGTGGGGTATTTCCGGACAGTATCTGAGAGTGTCTCACTATGGTATGCTATTGGATGACCATGTTGAGTGAGAACTGCATCGACAACATAGTCGAAGGCATCAGTCTCAATCTCGAATGGTTGTTGTAGATCAAGTAAGGAGAGTATTGGAGTTGAGCACAAGCGATGATTCAGATCATCAAATGATTTTTGTTGTGTCTGCCCCCATGTGAGATTTTCCTTGCCACTTCCCTTGGTTACTTGGTTGGGGCCCATGCAATATGGGAGAATCCCAACATGAACCTTCAGTAGAAGTTGGCAAGTCCCAAGAATATCCAAAGCTCGGTTAGTGTGGTTGGGGTTGGCCAGTCACGAATGACTTGGATCTTAGTTGGATCCACATGTACCCCATGCTCATCAACAATGTATCCCAAGTATTGGACCATGTTCATGCCAAAGGAGCATTGTTCCAAGTTGGCATATATCTTGTGTTGTCACGGAGTGCCCAAAACCTGTTGAATATGTTGCATATGCTCCTCCCAATTTCTGTTGAATATGAGGATGCCATCCGGATATACCACCACAAAAGAGTTGGTGAAGGGTATCAATACATCATCCATCAATCTCATGAAATTTGTTGGTGCATTTGTTAATCCAAAGGGCATGACCAGTCATTCGAAGAGACCTTCTTTAGATTTGAAAGTTGTCTTCCATACATCATTTGGTTTGATGGGAACATGGTGGTAGCAATACTTTAGGTCAATCTTGTTGAAGAACTTTTCCCCCTTGAGTTGGTCAAGAAAGTCATCAATTCAGGGAATTGGGTATTGGTTCCTGACTATGATTTTGTTTAATTCTCTGTAATCAATGCAAAGGCGCTAGGTCCCATCTTTCTTTTGCACTAGCACAATTGGGCTTCCGCAGGGGGAGGATCTAGGTTGGATGTGCCCCTTTTGAAGTAGCTCTTGGATCTGGCGCTTGATTTCGTCATTTTCCATCAACGAGCGATGATAGACTGTTTCATTAGGTACCGGGGCACCGGGGGTTACATCAATTCGATGCTTGACTTGGTAGTGCGTTGGTACCCCGGTGGGTGAGGAGAAGATGTCTATGTACTCTTCCATGATCTCGTCCACTTTCTTCTACTACAAAGAGAGGCTCTATGTAGAGGTCACAAATGTGGCGGCAACCTTCTACTTACTGCGATCATGGATCACAAAGAAGACGAACTTCCTAGTCTATGAAATGACCTTACTACATTTCTTAGCAGAGATTAAAGAAATAGTGATAGGCAGTGCTACCTTTGGTATCATGTACAATTGTCTACCCAAAGTAATAATAACATTGCGGGGTCTATAAGTAAAAGATGAAGTGAGACAGAATGTCAATGTGGTTAGGGCCTAAACCCTAGCCGCCTCCGCTCTGGTTTTTCGATTGCAGGGGCGCGGAACTTCGTCTGT
Organism: Picea glauca; assembly: GCA_000966675.3. Taxonomy (NCBI): domain Eukaryota; kingdom Viridiplantae; phylum Streptophyta; class Pinopsida; order Pinales; family Pinaceae; genus Picea; species Picea glauca. The sequence goes on along the minus strand of JZKD02S2082931.1, from coordinate 23,287 downwards.
AGCAGTCGCTCAGGGTTCCCCTTGATTTCTTTGCATACAGGGCTGCGGATCGATGTTTTTCAGAGCGTCCCTCCTGCGTTTCGCCTGCGTTTTCCTAAGTTTTTGCATGCGTTTTGGAGCAGTGGTCTTGGCTTGCCTCTGCGACTTGCTCTGTCTTCTTGTTTGATGGTGTTCGTCGACCTGCTATGATGGCCCCATATCCGATTGCCGAGATGGAAAAAGATCCTTTGGAAGTATTCAAAGCATTAGTCCGCTGAGCAGGACCTAAATCCAAGCCTTCTCTCTCGTCTAAGTTTGTTAAGAAGATGGAGGAGATCCCTTCTCTGGAGCTATCTCCAGAGGAGCCTTGCAATCTTGCCCTCCTTCTAGCAGAAAAGGCCCTCATCGGGAAGTTTACGGGGTTATGGCCTAGCCCCAAAACGGTGGAGGCATGGATGGATGATCATTGGAAGTTGCTGATACAGGGAAACGTTTCTCTGTGCGCAGCAGGCAGGGGTTTTTTTGTCTTTAGTTTCTCGAGGAAAGAGGATCGTGATCTAGTTTTCAGATCTGGACCCTACTTCATGGGGTCGAGAGGGTTGTTCTTAACCCCCTGGACTCTTGACTTCAATCCCGGAGCCGAGATCACCGCAGACCTTGTTTGGGTTAGGCTGCCTCATCTTCCCTTGCATCTCTAGGGGAAAAGTTCTCTGGAGGACATTGGAAATAAGCTTGGGCGTTTCCTGGACAGTGTGGAGCCGAAAGGGGATCAGTTTACCTACGCTCATAGTTTTGTTGAGGTTAACCTCGAGAAAGGACTTCCGAAAGCCATTAAGCTCTCCCTGGGGGAATGGTGCCATATCCAAGAGCTGGACTACGAGCCGATTCCTTTTAAGTGCCTCCGGTGCCATGCTTACGGTCATTTCGCAAAAAGTTGTCCCAAATCCTCTGAGGAGTCGGGACCAGTCAAAGAAGACGATTTTCAGCCAGTATCTAACCGACGAAGGCATCCAAGGTGAAAGGATCCACTAGCCCAGGCTCCGAAGATTTTTTGCAAAAAATGGGGTAGCGCTCCCCCAGAAGGGGACATAGAGAGCTCCAAAACTCTTTGGAACACTGTAAGGGAGTGCCAACGCCCTGGTGCTAAGGGAAAGGGAGCGCTCTGCTACAAAAACTCAGAGAAATGCCCATAAATTCAAAAAAAAACTCAGGAAAAATGAAAAAAATTGTGTTTAAGATAAATCGAAGAGCCAACAACCAAACCTAAGGATCGGAGACATTCATGGAGAAGGTCAAATCAGTGGGCAAAGAAATCCAAGATAATACCTAGGAAAGGAAACAAATCAGAGCTCCTCCCCAGTGGAGTTGCCAATTTCTATTGTAGGAAAATCTCCCTGCAGACATGTAGATTTCCTCTTGAGAGCTAGACCCTTAACTCTAAGACAAAAAGTGCTTAACATGGACACTGACTTCCTTTTATATCTAATCAATCTAATGAAAGAAAGAGAAGGAGAAATATATGTACCTTATGAAGGATGTTTGTCCTTGCAAAGTCCAGGCTGAGCTTCGATCTTGAGCTCCTTGAAAGGTCCTACAAAACAAACAAAGATACAATGGACTTCCTACTCTACTAAGATTAGCTCAATCATATATCCATCTACTACAGACAAACTTATATGGAACAAGTACAAGTTTGAAAGAAACAGGCTAAGCATTGATTATATTAATGAGAACAAGTAAAAGTACTTACAAACCTTTGAATGAAGGTGCAGTAGCCTCTTCTAGTTCTCCTTGTCCAACCCGTTTGCTCAGACAATCTCCACTGATTACTTTGATGCCATCTCACTCATAAGATCATAAGTTTGATGTAATTCTCAATTTTCATTCTCCAATACCACTTACAGGATCATAAGTTTGGTATCAATCTCAATTCTCCATTGTGCCTTTCACCATGAGAATGCCTCCTTATATAACCTTGGAGAGGCCCAACCACTTGAGAGATCTTTGGGATGAGTTGAGGATTCCTCTCCTTCAGTTGAGGATCTCCCCTAGGATCATGCCTTGACCACCTATTCGAAGCCAACTACCTTCAAGATTTGAGGGATTCTTCCCCAATTCGCCTCAACAAACCCAGAAATTTATGAAGATGGGGTAGTGCTCCCCCATAAGGGTGCACAGAGCGCTCAAACGCTCCCCCAAAGAGGCCTAGGGAGCGCTATCACTCCCTGACAATGGGTAGGGGAGTGTTCCTCCACAAAACTCAATTTTTGTATGGTTTTTCCAATGGCAAAGGGATTGTACTCCCTGTCACTTGATTTTTCCTCTTCTAAACTAGCCTTTGAGGTGTCTTAAGTGTCTTTGTGATGTCGTTAGAGGCACGACATAACCAGGGTGGTAGTATGATGTTTGCAACACTTTATGACACTTGTAGTCAAGATGCGACACTTGCGGACAAGATGCGACACTTACAACACTTGTAATGACGACACTTGCAACACTGTCAAAGTGAGTAACTTTGAGGTGTAACAATGTGTAATATTCAATCCTGTGTATTATTTCATTATTTCATCATTAACTGGATCAACAACCTTTTCTCCATGCCACAAGATCTGACTCTTTTCTTCTAGCATCTTCCACCTATTAAGTTATGATCTCATCTTTCCATCCTTACCCTTAACTTCTAAATCAACTATTCCAACTTATGTCCTTAAGTTTTTCTTTCTATAATATGGACCTTGAGCTTACCCTCTATTATATTTATACACATAAATTAATATATTCTATGACCATAATGGTGATAGTAGAAAAAATTAAATGGAATCTTCACATAATCTAAGGATTGCATGTGCTTCTAGTTACTTGTGTCTATCTCCATATTTTAAGGTGACCCTTCTCCAAAATCCATCTTTATCAGTATTCTAGCTATTGATCTCATCATTGAGGATCGAGAGCTCTCACTGATTTCTAGGATGAAACCAATATTGTCTTTTATTTCCTTCATCATAAAATCTTTCCAAAATTCCAATTGTAATATTGGTGCTTTTACCCAGATAGGTTGGAATGATTTCTTCTCCATCCAAGAGTCGAAACAAGGAAACCAATTTTTCAAGAAAAGCCTCATAGTTCCCAAAATCCACTTCCATTTTTTAATTCTCCCAGCATCCGTTTTGGTTTTGAAAATAAAATCCAACCATTCTTGGGCTAAAATGTATTTTAGAGGCATGTACGTCAACAAGTTTTTCCCCAAACTTTACTAACCCACTCATTTAGTGATTTTTGAGATATTGATCAACTAAAGAAAAGACCAACCACCACTCTCTCCTACATGTGGAGGATTGTGTTCATCATTATTTCCTCACCAAGCACCAACTTAATCCTTTCTTTCAATTTGATGCACCCTCTCTTCATTTTTACTGTGCAAACCACTAGTTCATCAACTTGACCTTTAGCCCTCAAAACACCTGACAAATCCCCATAAAGTCTAATTTCCTACCTTTAATGGAAGCTCCCTCAATACCACCATCAAGTGTAGTCCCTACAACAATTGATACTCTTAGATTTGAGGAGTAGTTCAAGAGTCATTTGTAGAAACTCTTTGAGCTTCCCTTCCCTACAAAGCCCAAACTTGTCTCTTCTATCAAGAGTCTTGGAACTTCTAACTACCATAAGTGAATAACTACCATGGCATTTTTTGAGACTAATAGTACCACCATTACATGAGTCGATCCGTTTGAAGATGCCCTTTATAGTACTAACTTTATTGCCTTCTTTGACAAGGACTATAGATTTCACTATTTGTTTTTCTCATATAGCTTGGGCATCACCCTTGTTTATCAAAACAAAATCCTTGTGGGATGAAGAAAATCTCAATTTGCCTCCCCCTTTAACATACTACCATCGCTTTGAGGACCCGAATAAGGCCCTATTTAATCAATCAAAGTTGAAGGAGACCCTCAAACGCATTCATTCCTATTCTAGATTGAGTATTCATTTGTGAATTGGGAAAATTGACAATGCTCCACATAGTACCTTCGGTTCTTCCTCAAAGTCTAGATTCTCCTAGTCTTCCTCCATCTAAAGAAGCTCTCACATGATGCCATATCTATATTAACACATACCAATATTTATCCATGCCTTTAATCTATGGAAAAGCTCATACAAATCTCGATAAGTTTTTGAATCTATTAGTGTTTGGAATGTAGTTATTTTTAAATAAAGACTTTTATAATTTTATTTAGACTGCATGAACAACTAAATAAACTCTAGATATGTTAGATTATTGTCTAAAAAACCAAAATTCAAAAATGAAATCAATTTAAATATTAATTCTATAAAACATTTTAATGATAAAAGACTAATCCCTAAAACTAATGAAATGTTGATATTACATTTAATTGTAATCTCATATAAACATTATTATCTAAAAAATGAAAAGGAAAAAATACAAAAATTCATAAACAAAATCAATTTAAATTATAATTTAAATATTAATTTTATAAAATATTAATCCTTAAAGCTAAAGAAAAGTTGATATTACAATCGATTGTAATATCATATAAACATCCTTTGTTTGTGAAATGCACACCTTTTTCATACCATAATTTGCAATCTCCCCACCAATTACTTTTTTTTTTCAGTAATTACGAAGAATTAAATAACACCAAAGAAACTTTTACAATGCTTTGAACTTTTTCCCAAGGCTTCCCCGCCAATTATTTTGTTACGGTAATTACAAAGAATTAGATGACACAAAAGAAACGTTTACAATGCTTTGAACTTTTGACCAATGCTTAACATTGGGCAACTATTCTTTAAGCATCGGTTAGTGCTTTTTAAGGTGGAATTTGAAATTAGAAAGTGGATATCCCAGTAATTAGTTAATATCAATTCATATTCTAAATAATTAATTTATATTCTAAATAATTATAAAAAGTAAACTTAATGAAAACAAATTTATTAATGTTATTATAATGTGTATAACTGATTTATATTTGGTTTTGGAGTATGATTTAAAATTGATAAGTTAAGGGTCCAAGCTTTGTCGAGATTTAAAATGGTCACAAGTGAACGGTCATAAGTAAATTATTTCGAGTGGTGTGGTTTCCCTTAAATAACGGTGATGAATCAGTCCACAAGTAAAATATTTCAAGTGATGTGATTTTCTTTGAATAAAGGTGACGAATCAACCCTCAATAATAACTATCCTCATAATATACTCATTTATGTAATATATATATATATATATATATATATATATATATATATATATATATATATATATATATATATATATATATAATCTAAATATTAAAAACCATCTTATACTGAATCTAAGTAAAAGCGAATGTAAAATCTATGTACAATAATAACTATCATTAATTTATGATAGATTTTTCCACCATAATTAAAAATATATATTCATACTTATATTTTAATTCACTATAATATATATAACCTAAGCAATATCAACCATCATGTCCTCAATCTAGATAAAAGTGAGTGTAGAATTTGTGTAGAAGCTAAGCTTTAATGAGAACAAACAATGTTACATTTTCAGTTAGGCAAAACAGCACATGGCAAACAATTGCATCTGTGAGGTAATAATTTAATTCTAAAAACCAGGTGTGTGAGGATATCCCGTGATAAGTAATCTTCAAAAAAATGGTTACAAAATAAATATTTCGTTAGAAAAGTTTGAACAGTTCTTTATGTTCTTTATAAGAGAGATGAAACAGAAAAGAAAAAAAAAAAAAATCGATTTACCTATTATATTATATGGTTTGCATGTGGGAATTTATTATATTAAAAAAAATCATTACTTTAAAAGATATGATTTAACAATTTGAACTATTATTTTTATTTTTCATCAAAAACATTAACATTGTAACATGGAATATTAACATAAAAGATATGATTTAACAATTTGAACTGTTATTTTTATTTTTCATCAAAAACATTAACATTGTAACATGGAACATTAACATTGGTACTATTACTTTTATTTTTCATCAAAAACATTAACATTGTAACATGGAACATTAACATTGGTGTTACAATGGGTGGATTGAATCACCACAAATTATTTAAAAAACTTGTATTCACAAATTATTTAGGGAATTAGTACCCTCCATAAAATGGTCATGTTTTTGGGGCATCACCCAATTTCTAGCTTTCTTCCATAGTATCATTACACTTATAACTCCACCAAATCCAAACCCCACTCCTAACTTTAATGCAATCAATGACACATGTTCCTCCACATTACTCAACAATCTTTGACTAACACCTCCCTCCCATTGTGTGTTCATGAGCTTGCTTTTCTTTTCCCTTGCATGCTTGTAAAGGAAAGCCACATAAACACTTATTTCTTTGAAATGAAGTAACATTGAAAGTGCTAAATTGTGTTCCCTTCTATCGTCAGCGTCCATGGATGATGATGTGAATTCAGGTTGCTCCAGATTGCCTTCATCTTCCTTTGATACAAAATCATGGAGTCGAAGAGAAGTACTTCCACCCAGCTTGCGGTCATACAGATGATCATGGTATAAACCATGTTCCCCATGAATATGTGAGGAATAACTAATAGTTTCTGCAGTGACAATATCCAATCCTATTGTAGTTGTGAGGCGCAGAAACCACACAAGTATCATCATTGACACAAAACCTTTCTCCATTTCTCTCTCTGTCTGGAAGTCTAATGCCTTCAGTGGCTTGCCTGTGAGTTCCCTTCTTTGCGAACATACATATAAATATTGCAGGTCTTATGAAGTCATCGAAGATGCAGAATAAGGCGAAAAGTCTAAATACAAAGAAAGCAGAATTCATTGTATTTACTGGTACAAAGATATGAAGCAAGCTGTGGAAGAAATTGCCCAAAGTAATTGATTTTTTATTTTGTGGGCACACGGTATTGATTGATTGGAAATACTGGGCAAGCAAGTCATATTAAGTTGTGGAAATTTTATTGGAATTTTGAGAGCAAGTTATATTAAATCGCAAGTGAAAGTCGGTCATAAAAGATGTGGAAATTTTATTGGAA
>JZKD02S2082920.1:11701-23795 GCA_000966675.3 Picea glauca | reverse complement strand
GCGCGAGTTGCTTGTTTCAAGTGGTTTTTTGAGGATTTGTTCAGCATGGCTTCGGCTAGGAAGAGGCATGAGTAGGCCTGATGCCAGGTAAACCTGTATGGTGCATTTTAGGGTTTTAGGGCGCGTGTTGCTTGTTTCAAGTGGTTTTTTGAGGATTTGTTTAGCATGGCTTCGGCTAGGAAGAGGCATGAGTAGGCCTGATGTCAGGTAAACCTGTATGGTGCATTTTAGGGTTATAACAACTATAGTTGCAAATGCGGGACTCTTTCCAGGAAGAAAGATACCAAAATCAACCTATACCCAAACTATTTTAGGTCTCCATTCTTGCTCTTTGTAAGTTGGGTCTTCATGCTACAGAGAAAACCGTCACACCAATTGAATACTTGGGGTTCCAGGCATTCAATGGCCTATTGAAAGTAACTCTGGAGCTCCATATGTGGTGACGTGCTCCTGACCATCCATGCAATGGTGAAAAGGATGGTCCTGAGAGTTAAATCTCTCACACCTTCGATAGCCACTTTCCCTTTGCATCTTTCAACATCAGGTTCGCAGTGCCAATGGATATAATCACTCATCGAAAAGCCACCACCTCGACCTTCTGTCGGAGACACTCATGGTCCATGACAAGATATCACCATTAGAATGTAAATATCCTCAATGTCTAAGGTAAGGACATGAACACCTACGTGAAATACTTGCTGCTCTGAGTCCCACATATGGACTAGGTACTCTAATAGTCTCCGTTGGGCTCTCATGCCTTGAATCTTGAAAATTTTCAAAAGGCCACTTTGACAAAGAACATTGATAGTTCCAAAATCATTTAAAGCCATGGATTCATCCTCTTCATGCTCACGTTCTCTCCATTCCAACATTTTTTTCAAATCAAATACCTGCATGGAAGTAAGAGAGAATAGTTAGCACTTGCATCTAGCTTTTTGGATTTATTTTTTCCTCAACGCTTACTTTTAATTTTTGATTTTTGGCCACTGCGACTGACCCTCAAGTACAGTGCGGGACTTCTGCAGGAAAGACATAGGGCACCTGTGAAAATCCTTGATTTCTGCAGGGCCCGATATAGGCTGCCTGCGGCAGCCCCACCACACACCTACCGGCCTAAAAAACGTCCAAAACATTATTTTTTAACCATTAAAAAAAAATTGTAATCCAATCAAAATGAAGAGGATGAAGATCTTACCGTGTTGGCAGAAACCATTTGTCGAATGGTCGCCTACATTCCTCACAATCGATCACCAAAATCAAGGGTAAAAAATGAGCTATTAGACAAGTTTTTGATCAAATGCAAATGAAGTGGTAAAAATGACCTTGTACTCTTATTTATTATATTTTTTACCCTTTTCATAATATTTTGTATTATATAAATACATTTTTTCATAAATCCATAAGTTTAATGGTCTTGTGGGTGTCTTATCTCTTGCAGGAAGGAGCCTAAGGTATTAATTAATGGAGTATGGATGTTTTGTTCCATTTGTTTTCTTTTCGTTACACATATCGATACTTTTTAAGGTTTTTTAGTAAAACCTTGAGTTCACTCTTCGTTCATTCTCGTGCTCAAAAATTTATAAGAACGTAACCGAGTACACTTTTGTCATTCTTTCATACTCGTTTTGGTAACATGAAAAATGATACACTCAGAGTATCATTTAAGATCTTTTCACACTCCTTAAAAATGAAAAGATTGCCAAGCAAGCTTTTTCTGTTCACGCTCGTAAAAGTATTTGAACAAAACGTTCGATGGGCAATTGTTTATCACTTTTTCAGTCCTGTCGAACTATTTTACGAAAAAGGAACTGAGAGAATTCTCTTTTAAGTGTTTTTCAGATTCTATAAACATGAAAAACTCTCGAGTTTTCTATCTTTGGACTCGTTAAATAAATATCGAAAGACTCGCTTGGGACTGAACCATTCCTTCTTAGGGTTTGCTAAAAATACTCCGAGGTACTCGTCTGAAGGATGAGCTTACATTACAAGAATATGTTATCCTCCTCAAGATTGTGTAAAAATAAAGAGGTACTCGCCAACAATGGTGGGGGAAATTTTTGGAAAGGAATGTGTCTCTGTATTCGTGTTAGTGGTAGTACTAGTCACTCTTGAACATGACACCCCCCTTCATCATTTGAATTTGGGTTGGGAAATCCATTTGTCTCTCGTCCGACCTTCTGCAAGTTTACATCTTGGGTCGTCTTTGAGTCAATGCTGCCAAGACTGCCGTCGTGTCATCCATATGTTCGAGAGCAAGTCCGAATAAGCCCTCTCTTGAGTCGGCCATTCACAGTTGTCAATTCCTACCATGTCAACCTTCCCCGTGTCAATGTCAAATTATATCCATTTTCTATTCTAATCCTAAATCTATTATTTATTTCACGTCATTGATGGGGGATACATCAAGGTCCTCCTGTGACGAGTCTCTTCCTGTCGAATTCAAGTCCTTATCCAGGGATGAGACTTAGAAATCATTTAGTACCTTAGAGCCTGCATGCCTTAATGGCAGGTTTCTTTGCTTTTGATAGTAGATTCACATCATTGATCCTTGATCAAAAGATTCCATCGAATGTTTGACTTCAACTCATTTATTCACATTCCTTGGATTGTGCTACAGTACCTTGGGTGTTATCGACATCAATGGTGATTTCCATCGTGCTTGTTAAAGGTTTTCATTAATGACTAGTAATCAAGTGGTTTCTAATCATGTTTGACTTCAACACTTGTAATCACATGGCTATATTCATACTTATGGACGATGGGTTTGAAGACCCTAGATCTCATCATTCATGGTCTAGGTTGTGATGGAGTATTTATGACTTGTATTGGCACATAGATCCACTTTGTATGTCTCATGGCTATGTTTGCATCGAAGTTTTTCTCATACATAGATCCATAGTGTATTCCTGGTGGCTATGTAACATTTTTTGACGACATAGATCCACGGTATATTATTGGTGGCTATGACTTACATTTATGAATTCAATCATTTGTAGTCTGAACATGGGAATTCCTACTTCAGACATGGTATCATATTTTCTAGATTCTTGTTTGTTTATAGGTTCTCGATTGGTGCGTCCTTTGTTTTCGACACACACACGTATTTTGTAAAGTATTTCGGTCTTCACAAGTTCCAACCTCATACTTTGGGGGTAATTATGTTACACATTATTTTGGTCACCTTGATGATGACTTTGCAAGCATGTGGTCAGGCCCTCATGATCATATTTTGCTTGAGAAGAGTGACCTTTTTTCTACTCTACAAACATATTTTTTGAAAGGACGCCACAGGCTGCCCATACAATACAGTGCGGAAATAAATGATTTCCGCAGGTTTCTCTATAGTTGGCTCGAGGGATTTCCGCACACTGCTATACAAGCAGAGTGTGGCGGCGTTTGAAAGCCAAAAGAGGAAAGGGGTTCAAGAAGTTTCTAGAAGAGGAATCTTCTAGAATGTGAGGTGGTGTCTGTATGGTTACGATCCTACTGACGTCTTTGATCTGGTGGGATCATCCTCATCTCTTTAACCACTTTATATTCTCCTATATAATAATGGGATTCTCATGGAAAAGGTTAAGCATAGTTAAGAAAAGTTGAGCAAAGGATTACTGGAAGAATAGGCTGGAGATTGCGTGGAGAACACTATTTCAGCTGATGCTTGAGGTCTTCATTCACCAATCAAGTTTTTGAATATCATATTCATGCAAGCTCTGTAACAAGTATATGTGTGTGTTGGGACGAAGGAACACTAAAAGGGAACTTGTGACATCAAGGCATTTCGATTGTATCTTCCACTTTTATTCAATCTAATACAGTGGGATGTTTCTTTTCCATAAAATCATTCTCATTTTATTACATGACTCCTTGATCACATGTTTAAGTTTTCATTGAATATATCATAGTTTCTTTCACTTTGGTTGGTTTGTGTTATTGCAGATCTAGTTTCACAAGAGCACCGGAGCGAAGTATGAACAATAAAGATATAAGGAAGTGATCTCAAAGGTAAGTCATCAATTCCTTCTCTGCTAGTTAGATCAATTATTGTAACTCAGGGAAAGTGTAATGCTATGTCCTATTTTTTTCTAGATCCAAGTGGATATAGGGAGATTAGTTCATGTACGCATCTACTGATTTATCCCATAACAGGTATCTAGGGTTTTAACACCTAGGCTTCGGCCTAAGGCTGTCAATGAACTATTGTAATATATAAATAAAGGTCAAGAGGACCTGATATGGGTTTGATTATGTGACAATCAGTGATTGTTTTTATTTCTGAGAGAGCAGTATTGTGTGGAGAAAGAAGTTTGTGTTGTAAGATCTTCAGATTGGTGTGAAGATTAACCTTGCAGCTGGGTGCACAGAAAAGAGAGATAGAGAAAAGAGAGAAGGAGAGAGATCTGCAAGCTAAGAGCAAAGATGGAACTGTAAGCTTTCACCTAATATATTATAAAGCACAGTTCTATGGATGTAGCCCTAGGGAGAGGGTGAACCACGTATATCTTGTTTTTGTGTGTGATTGATGTTGTGTTATTTAGTCTGCTCCCCTGATGATGCATTAGTATGTTATATTTGATATATAACTGTGTGAGGTAGGTTTATGTTTGGGATAGAATAATCTGATTTCCATGCATGATTTCCTTCATCCCACTTGCATTTCCTCTGGTTGTAGACACCTGTGTCCTACAACCCCCTATTGATACTTCGGGTGAGACCGCATCTTCTTCGCATGTGTTGCTGAAAGGGCCAGTAGTTAGGGATTGTTGGTGCACTATTAGAGATAAACCCTGGGTCTGCCCCTGTGACAACAAATGGTTCTGTTGCTGGGACCAAGATATTCTTGAGGGAATGTCAAGGTGGTTTCCATCAAAGAAAGAGATTCAGAAGTGGATAGAAGAACATGAAAAGGACTTCGCAGAAGCTCAGAATAAGAACCCTAATATTAGCACAAAAGACTGGTTAGGAAGGTATATCTTTACTGATATACATGAGATTTTCTTTGGAGGAATTCATAAGGATGTATATGAGTGGATGGCCATATTAGTAGACACCCAGTTTGAGATCATATCTAGACCACCTATGGTTTGGATGTCGGCACTGATCAAGAAGGTCAAAAGAGTTGATAATGCTGTGTCAAGAGTAGTAGATCACTGGTTAGATAGTACCATTGGAGGGTATATCACATAGTTTTCTATTGATAGGGTAGAATCATATAGCCAAGAAGAGAGATATTTCTTTAAAGGATCTATAGGAAAAATTTTACACTTATTGAAATTGAAAATCAAAATGATATTGCATGAGAAGAACATTTTGAAGATACAGTAGTGGGTCAGATTGAAAATGATAATGTTCAAGAATTCAGACAATGAAAACAATATAGAGATCAGACATACACACAGTGGGAGGGCCTTCAGAGAAGTTCCTCTGGTGAACTTGTTTGAGCAGAGTCACGAACCATCACAAGAAGAAGGGTTCTACAGTGGAGAAGAAGACAAGCTGTTGAACGAAGAACATTCAGAGTCTGCTAGGGAATAAGAATAGAAGATTGAAGAACCTCACCGAGAAGAGTTAGAAATTTCAAGGACTGCGCAGACTGTTGAAGTAAGTGCTATTACACCCTTGTTGTTTTAGCAACATTAATTAACTAGAGTAACCTTATTTATCAGAGCACTCAGAGCACTGGTACAAGTGGTTAAGCGCACACTCAGTCAGGAAACCTAGAAAGATCTATGGCAGATGAGATGATGTTACCCACCTTCAGAGGGGATGGATTTTAAGATCCTAATCAACAATGGTTTCTATGTGAATCTATATGGAGTATTAAGAATGTCACCGACGAAGCTGTTAAACGAGCTCAGTTTAGTACTACCTTGAGAGACTACGCACTGAGCTGGTACATGAAACTTGTCCAAGGAATTGCATAGTCTAAACCGCTGAATGAGATTAAGAATGCGTTGGTTGTAGAATTTAAGAAACCCAAGTCGGAGTCACAATGCATTAAAAAGTTAAAAGAAATCAAGAAGAGAATAGTTGAACCTATTTGGGAGTTTGATCAGAGGTTTAAAACCTTAACAGACCGACTGACTTTTTAGATCCTAGACAAGTAGAACAAGGAATGATTCATTGCTTCCCTTTTACCACACATCAGAGTCCCTCTAATGCAACAGAATATTGCTTCGCAGGCCAAGGCACTATAGATTTCCATGAATCTAGAATCATCCCCAATGGGAGAATCCAGCTCAGGTATGAGTCAAATTTTAAGTCAGTTAACTAGCTTGTCTCTGCAAGTCGAAGATGTGAAGAAAGACAAGGGAAAAGATAAAAGAGAAGATATTTGGTGCATTATATGCAAATCAGAAGGCCATGAAAAGGAGCACTATCCCTTATTTCATGAGTACTTGGAATCTGGAGCTCTGATCCCTTTGAAGAAAGTTACCCTACCTTGGTGCGAGGTATGTAGAAACAAACATCGCCGCGACAAATGCTATTACATGAAAAAATATGTTTAGACACCCACAAATTTGTATTGCATGTTCTATAAGTCAGTAGGGAATGATGATAGGGATTGTAGGGCCTATGAACTCATGCATGAAAGGTCAAGGGATATACACAAAATTCAAGGCGAAGTACAGCAAGAAGAAAACACTACGCAATATAATTCCCCTAGAAGAGTAAATTCAACCCTCGTGGTGGATTCAGAGGAAGAGGATGAGGATGAGGTATGGGTTGAGTTAGAGGTCAATTAATTTTTTATAACTGTGCAAAGCCAGGTCATTTGGAAAGGGACTGTCAGAACCCTTGTACCACTTGTAGTTACTGTAATTCATTTGAACATGTCATATAATATTGTCCTGCCCTGTTAACCAAACTTCAAGAAAGACAAGGAGGAAACCAAAAAGTACAACTAATCACAACAGAACCTCGTAGAATAGATCCTAGAGTCATTGTTATCACTAGAGGAGGCACTACTATAGGAGAAGATAGGGTGACTCCAAGGAATACTACATAACAACCAGGAGTCAGAAAAGATGCGGAGAAGACACAAGAGTTTGATCCAAAGTAAGAGAAGCAGACATTTGAAGAGGCAAGAAAAGAGTTTAGAAGAGATAAAACTTTTTCATCAAAGGCACAACCAGATGTGAGAGAATTTGGAATGCCCCTGGACTTTGATCAGTCCTCTTCGCCTGGAGAAGGAAAAGAGGTAAGCAGACTCATGGAATTTTTATGCACTTGTATTAATTTGATAAAGGATGAGAGCACTGTACAAGAGATCCAAAACTTGATCAGATAGTATCAACTAGAAAATGTAGATCCTCTACTGAATAAAGCAGTACATCAACTATCAAAAAATAGAAGGATAAATAAGCAACTAAACCTTAATGCTCAAATTGGAGAATATGATATAGATTATATGGTCCTCGACTTAGGATAGAAGGTCAATGTTATGACGAAGCAGACCTGGGCATTGATGGGAAAACCTAAGTTGATCTATTCCCCCATTAGGCTTAGGATGGCCAATCAATAGGTTGTGAGTCCCTTTGGAAGATTGGAACATATCCCTGTGGACATCGATGGGGTCAGAACATTTGTGGACTTTGAGGTGATTGAGACAGTCGATGATAGCTATCCTTACACTGCACTGTTAGGAATTGATTGGGCTTTTGAAAATTCTACTGTTGTTGACTTGAAGAAAATAAGAAGGATGTTTAAAGGAGATGGCCTTAGGGTCATCGCACCTCTGGATCATTATGAAGGTCCTAGATACACATATCCCATTAGAGAAGAGGACCACACATATGAGCTAGAGAATATATACAAATTGACCGCAAGACTGCAGGATTACATTAATCTTACAACAGATGGGAATTTAAGCTGACGTAGTGACAATGCATGCTTATCATACACAGAAGAAGCACTAGAGCACTGATAGAACAAGATGTATGAAGTTTCTGTGCGACGATGTTCTAGATTGACCAGGGAAGTTCGTTGGATCAACACAACAGTAAGTAATTTACCCATGTTTGATGGTTTAAATAACTTAGAAACTTTCTTATTGGAATTTGAAGAAATTGTACCAGTACAATAGAGACTATTGGCACTGGACAAGGCTTTGAAATCTACTCCAACAAGATGGTAGGGAACACATAAAAGGAACATCAAAAACTAGATACAATGTCTCACTTTGATGACAACGTGATTTTATGAACAGGTCGAAGGAAGTGAAGTTAGGTACACAGGTCAAAGCTACCCAAAAGACCATGTGCGAAGCTGTGATGAGGTCTGGATATGAATTCCTCAAGAGATGTGGGTGGATAAATTCATTAATACTCTAGAAACAAAGCCTATCAACTGGTACCTTGAAGCAGAACTGCACCTCACCACTGCAGATTGACAAGGTATGAAACATAACTTCATAGCTACATTCTTGTTTGAAAGTCAGTACCCTATGGTAGATCAAGCTTTACAGGTTGTAGGAAAAAAATTATTTGATGAGGAACCTAGCCTCCCTATGGAGCAAGAAGAGGATGAATGGAATGCACCTCTTCAGAAATTACAAGGATGTTACAACATCAATGCCGATGAAGACGATGATCCTAGGAAGGTGAAAATCGCATAAACAGAAGGACAACAACACATATAAGGACCAGGAGTCAAACTACCTTTTATTGGACAACCAATCAAAAGAAAGAAAGTTAATATTGGAATAGAGCAAGCACCTAAGCTTGCTAATATTAGAGATTACTGGGATGATGCCAATATTGATAAGATCACAGAGTTACTACATGAATATCATGACTTGTTTCCAACAAAGTTCATTGATATGAAGGGCATTAGAGGGCCCATGGAAGAGATGAAGATCCCCTTGGAACCAAATGCAAGGCCAGTTAAACAAATACCTTATAGATTGAACCCTAAATATAAGGAAAAAGTGAAGATTGAAGTAGACAGAATGTTGGAAGCAAGAATCATAGAGCCTGTTGAAGAGTCAGAATGGATTAGCCCCATGGTGGTACAGGATAAGAAGATCAGAGAAATCATGATCTGCGTAGACCTCAGGAAGCTAAACGATGCCTGTTTACATGACCCATTCCCTACACCATTTACTGACAAAGTGTTAGATAATGTAGGAGGACATGAGGTATATTCTTTTACAAATAACTTTTCAGGATACCATCAGATTAGGATTTCCAAAGAAGATCGCCATAAGACCACATTTGCCACAAAATGGGGATCTTACCAGTATACAGTGATGTCGTTTGGATTGAAGAATGCACCAACCATATTTTCTAGGGTGGTGGTCAAAGCATTCAAGGAGTTTTACATAAATTTCTGGAGGAATATTTTGATGATTGGACTATTTTTAGCTTATTGAAAAATCATATTGAATGTTTAAGACTAATGTTGGATAAGAGTAGGAAATGTCAGATTGCCTTGAACCAGAAGAAGTGCATCTTCTTTTCACCCTTTGGAGTGCTACTAGGCCATATTTTGTGTAAGCAGGGATTGCTGGTAGATCCATCTAAGATTGCCATTATAGTTGATTTACCCCATCCTAATTTAGTCAAATAGCTGCGCACTACGCTGGGACATACTGGATGCTACAAAAAGTTCATTAAAGGATATGCACATATCACATCACCCATGGAGAAGATTTTGTAGAAATATTTTCAGTTCCAATGGATGGAAGAATGTCAGTGGAGCTTCGACACACTGAAACAAAAAATTCTTGGTTTTCCCAGATTGGAGCAAGGAATTTCATGTTCATGTTGATGCATATTCTATTGCATTGGGAGCAGTGTTAACATAACTAGTAGCAAGAGATATTGACCACTCGTTAGACTTTGCTAGCAGGAAGCTATCGACAACTGAGATAAATTACACCACCACAGAGAGAGAAGGCTTAGCCATGGTGTATGCGTTGCAGAAGTTTCGCCACTACATGTTGGGAGGACACTTTAAAATGTTCACTGATCACTCCATGCTAAAATACCTAGTCAACAAGCCAGTATTGGGGGAAATAATATCTAGATGGTTTTTTCTATTTCAGGAATATGATTTTGAGATCGTGGTTAAGCGAGGGAGAATGAACAAAGGACTTGACCACTTGTCAAGGTTGGAACATGGAGAGGAACATACTAGCTTGGAGGATACACTGCCAGATGCATAGTTGCTGGCCATTAGAAAGGTCGATGACTACTTCGCCGAGATAGTCCAGTTCCTGTCAACAAGAATTGCACCTACTGAATACACAATCACCCAGAAGAAACAACTGGTAGTGCACGTTGCATATTTTTCACTTATAAATAGACAACTATACAAGATGGGGCCTGATGAGATCCTGAGGAGATGTGTCATGGAAGCAGAAAGACCACTAATTTTAGCAAAAGCTCATGAAGGCATTGCAGGAGGACACTACGCTGGAAAAAAAACAACGCAAAAGTTTCTTCGAGCTGGCCTCTGGTGGCCTACTTTACACAAAGATGATAAAGACTACTACATAGCCTATGATGTATGCCAAAGAGTTAGGAAACCATACAGAAGAGATGACATGCCATTATCACCCTAGCTAACCTTACAAGCATTTGAGAAATGGGCCATTGAATTCGTGGGACCTATAAACCCACCAGGGAAGCGCACAGGAGAAAGATACATCATCACTGCGATAGAGTATTTGACCAGATGGGCAGAAGAAAGAGAAATTAAGGACTGTAGTGCAACTACAACTGCATGTTTCATATTTGATGATATCATAACTAGGTTTGGATGCCCAAAGATCCTCATGAGTGATCAAGGTACACATTTTATTAATAAGACTATTGAAGCCTTGACTCAGGAATTTGAATTTCACCATCAGAAGAGCACTCCTTACCACCCACAAGAGAATGGGATGGTCAAAGATTTCAACAAGATCTTGGAGACAATGCTGATGAAGATTTGAAGTGTAAATAGAGATGACTCAGATTTGAGAGTACCAGCCGTATTATGGGCCTATAGAACCACTTGTAAGAAGCTGACAATGCAGACCCCCTTCAAGTTGGTTTATGGTCTAGAAGCAGTCGTCCCGATGGAATACTTGGTCCCTAGCTTAAGAATCACAACATTTACAGATATGGATGATGCTGGCACTGTCCAAGAGAGGCTCACGCAGTTGGTCGAACTAGAGGAAGACCGATTTATTGCAGGATTCCATCAGCAAGTACAAAAGGAACAAGAAAAGGCCTACCATGACATGCATATCAAGAAGAAAACATTTAAGCAAGGAGATCTGGTATTGGTATATGATAACAAGTTCATGAAGCATCCAGGGAAGTTCATAACACATTGGATGGGGCCGTATGAGTTTGCCTATGTCACGGAAGGAGGAGCTGTACAGTTGAACACTTTGAATGGAGAATGGAAGGAAAGATTGGTGAAAGGGAGCCGGTTTAAATTGTACTATGGAAACCAACTGCCTCACAAATATCGGTAAAAATAGAAGGAGAAGGGTCTAGGTACTAGGTGTAGTTGAAACTAGGCACTAGACACATAAATGATAGCATGCACACAGTGGTGAGGAACATAGCATAAAGTACAATCTGCGTTGTCTAATTTGCAATTGAAGAAAAGTAGAAGGTTTAGATTAGAGTGCCTCAGGATGAGTCACAGGTGAGTGTTGGGGGCCTGTTGGCCCTTATTTCTGGAAGTAAGTGAATATTAAGGAAGAAAATATGAAATGCAAACTGCGCGAACAACACAATGACTGATACTAGGTCTAAGTGAGCAAAGGAGCAGAAAATACAGAGCGAAGTAAGAGAAATCAAGCCATTGGATGAGGAGATCGAGGAAGATAGATCAGTAAGGAAGACAGATCATGGACAAATCAACAAGCAGAAAAATCCACTGGTAGATGCTTTAGAGCACCTCATGGGAAAGAAGGAAAGCCAAGCTGGAAAATCCCTAAAGAGTGGGTCAAGTTGACCTAAGGTTTAGGTATCTAGGGTTTTGACACCTAGGATTTGGCCTAAGGCTTTCAGTGAACTATTGTAATATATAAATAAAGGTCAAGAGAACATGATATGGGTTCGATTATGTGATGATGAGTGATTGTTGTTATTTC
>JZKD02S2082920.1:0-11691 GCA_000966675.3 Picea glauca | reverse complement strand
TTCAGCTGATCCAGGTGGCATCATGTGAAGACCTCCACGTCCCAAAGGGCGGTGTTGACCAAGACTGTTCTCAATCCCAAGAAAGCATTTATTGAAGTTGTTGGAGGTGTTTAGACATCGTCTCCACCATAAATGGAAAGTCCGGAAAAGGATTAAAAGCACATCGATTCATTTGCAGGACAGTCAGGAGTCTGATTGCATCAGTCATAAGTGAACAATCGTCCAGATTTTGCATGAGCAAACTGCCAAAAGACATGCAGACGTAATGTTTTTAATGCAGTGTCTCATTTTCGTTAATGTCTTGTTTGAGTATATGTAGGCATTTTCGCCATTTTGTAATCTATCGATGGTTGAGCTAAGCTCCCAATTGTAAAGTTTTAGTGAAGCACTGGTTGCTCTGGTTATGTATTGGCACTTGATACTTCTTGCCTTATGAATGTCAGCCTCTTTCCATATCTTTGTTTACACTGTGTTAGAACAGCTCTGAATTGGAGGATCCATTCGAGTTGCATTGTTATAGGATGATGTAGGTTGTATCACTGTAATAGTTGCATTGTTTATAATCAGTTATTGTATTTTCTTAACGTTGAATGATTTGGAATTGGAGGATCCAGTCAAGTCACCTTTCAGTTCCCCAAAACTCCGAACCAAGAGGATCTTGTATTCTGATTTTTTCTTCCTCAAGCTACTGAAAGGCCTGATTCCCGAGGCATTCTTGCTCACTCATCTCACCAAGTCTTCCCCCTGCTCATTTTACAATCAAATCACTGACAGAAATTAGATCAAGACCTCCTTTGTTTTTTACATACCAGGCCTAGTCCCCGAGTTAGAGTGATACCTTCTTGGGTCTCTACCCATTCGATCACCCATTAAATTTATTTGTGACATAAACTGATGGGCATTAGGCTCTGCTCCTGTCGTAATCCAAGAGTGACTTATAACGCTAACACAGCTTAGTTCCTTATTGAATAGAAAACTAGTTTTATTGTATCTCCGTTATTCTGTGTTAAGCATATGTTAATAATCTGTATTCATTTTGTTCTTCTCATAAAATTTGTATCATGACCGCTTGTTGTCGGTTAACACCTTTATTTGTGCTATCCTTCCACTATGCTTGATAAACGGTTGAGAACGCTCCTGAAGTAGATCAACGGTTAGCGTTACTTCATAATTTATGTTTACTCTATGCTTCCATTGTACTTAATCAATGGTTGAGATTAATTCCGAATTAGATCAACGATTAACATTACTTCTTGATTTACTCTTACTCTATCCTTCCACTGTTCTTGACCAATGGTCAAGAATTCTCTCGAATTAGATCAACGATTAACGTTACTTCATGATTTCTGCTTACTATATCCTTCCACTATACTTGATCAACGGTCGAGAGAACCTGGAATATATCATATCAATGACCATCATTAACTTCGGACTTCAATGCTTCAGGTATTTGTTGGTAGTAGAAACTGTATATCCCCAAAGGACTTACTCCCGGAGTGATGTAGCTTGTTGACATCACTGTTGATGTGGTACTGGCTGAGCAGCTGCCACATGTCACCTAGATTCATGAATTTCATATACCTAAAGTGCCAACTAGACCTTCACACTTTTCACCATATGATTGCACCATGTGAACTTGTTGACAAGTATCTCTTGATGTGTCCCATATCCTCCTCCTAGATCTAACAATCGTAGGTTCATCTGAATTTTGTTATTGATATGATGGTTATCGTTGCTTCGAGAATATGTGTTTGCACAGGGGAAGACCCAGGGTTTGGCTCTAATAGTGCACCAAAAATCCATAACTACTGTCCCTTTCGACAACAACTGCGAAGTAGATGTAATCTCACCCGAAGTAGCAATAGGGGGTTGTAGGACACAAGTGTCTAAAACCAGAGGAAATGCAAGTGGGATCAAGGCAATCATGCATGGAGATCAAATTATTCTATCCCAAAAATAAACCTACCTCACACGGTTATATATAAAATATAACATACTAATGCATCATCAGGGGAGCAGAGTTAAGAAAACAGCATCAATCAAACACAACAACAAGATATACGTGGTTCACCCTCTCCCTAGGGCTACGTCCACAGAACTATGCTTTATAATATATTAGGTGAAATCTTGCAGTTATATATACGATCTTAGCTTGCATATCTCTCTCCTTCTCTCTTTTCTCTATCTCCCTTCCCTATGCACCCAGCTACAGGGTTTATCTTCGCACCCAGCTAAAGATCTTACAACACAGACTTCTCTCTCCACACAATACTGCTCTCTCGGAAATAACAACAATCACTCATCATCACATAATCGAACCCATATCATGTTCTCTTGACCTTTATTTATATATTACAATAGTTCACTGAAAGCCTTAGGCCAAATCCTAGGTGTCAAAACCCTAGATACCTAAACCTTAGGTCAACTTGACCCACTCTTTAGGGATTTTCCAGCTTGGCTTTCCTTCTTTCCCATGAGGTGCTCTAAAGCATCTACCAGTGGATTTTTCTGCTTGTTGATTTGTCCATGATCTGTCTTCCTTACTGATCTATCTTCCTCGATCTCCTCATCCAATGGCTTGATTTCTCTTACTTCGCTCTGTATTTTCTGCTCCTTTGCTCACTTAGACCTAGTATCAGTCATTGTGTTGTTCGCGCAGTTTGCATTTCATATTTTCTTCCTTAATATTCACTTACTTCCAGAAATAAGGGCCAACAGGCCCCCAACACTCACCTGTGACTCATCCTGAGGCACTCTAATCTAAACCTTCTACTTTTCTTCAATTGCAAATTAGACAACGCAGATTGTACTTTATGCTATGTTCCTCACCACTGTGTGCATGCTATCATTTATGTGTCTAGTGCCTAGTTTCAACTACACCTAGTACCTAGACCCTTCTCCTTCTATTTTTACCGATATTTGTGAGGCAGTTGGTTTCCATAGTACAATTTAAACCGGCTCCCTTTCACCAATCTTTCCTTCCATTCTCCATTCAAAGTGTTCAACTGTACAGCTCCTCCTTCCGTGACATAGGCAAACTCATACGGCCCCATCCAATGTGTTATGAACTTCCCTGGATGCTTCATGAACTTGTTATCATATACCAATACCAGATCTCCTTGCTTAAATGTTTTCTTCTTGATATGCATGTCATGGTAGGCCTTTTCTTGTTCCTTTTGTACTTGCTGATGGAATCCTGCAATAAATCGGTCTTCCTCTAGTTCGACCAACTGCGTGAGCCTCTCTTGGACAGTGCCAGCATCATCCATATCTGTAAATGTTGTGATTCTTAAGCTAGGGACCAAGTATTCCATCGGGACGACTGCTTCTAGACCATAAACCAACTTGAAGGGGGTCTGCATTGTCAGCTTCTTACAAGTGGTTCTATAGGCCCATAATACGGCTGGTACTCTCAAATCTGAGTCATCTCTATTTACACTTCAAATCTTCATCAGCATTGTCTCCAAGATCTTGTTGAAATCTTTGACCATCCCATTCTCTTGTGGGTGGTAAGGAGTGCTCTTCTGATGGTGAAATTCAAATTCCTGAGTCAAGGCTTCAATAGTCTTATTAATAAAATGTGTACCTTGATCACTCATGAGGATCTTTGGGCATCCAAACCTAGTTATGATATCATCAAATATGAAACATGCAGTTGTAGTTGCACTACAGTCCTTAATTTCTCTTTCTTCTGCCCATCTGGTCAAATACTCTATCGCAGTGATGATGTATCTTTCTCCTGTGCGCTTCCCTGGTGGGTTTATAGGTCCCACGAATTCAATGGCCCATTTCTCAAATGCTTGTAAGGTTAGCTAGGGTGATAATGGCATGTCATCTCTTCTGTATGGTTTCCTAACTCTTTGGCATACATCATAGGCTATGTAGTAGTCTTTATCATCTTTGTGTAAAGTAGGCCACCAGAGGCCAGCTCGAAGAAACTTTTGCGTTGTTTTTTTTCCAGCGTAGTGTCCTCCTGCAATGCCTTCATGAGCTTTTGCTAAAATTAGTGGTCTTTCTGCTTCCATGACACATCTCCTCAGGATCTCATCAGGCCCCATCTTGTATAGTTGTCTATTTATAAGTGAAAAATATGCAACGTGCACTACCAGTTGTTTCTTCTGGGTGATTGTGTATTCAGTAGGTGCAATTCTTGTTGACAGGAACTGGACTATCTCGGCGAAGTAGTCATCGACCTTTCTAATGGCCAGCAACTATGCATCTGGCAGTGTATCCTCCAAGCTAGTATGTTCCTCTCCATGTTCCAACCTTGACAAGTGGTCAAGTCCTTTGTTCATTCTCCCTCGCTTAACCACGATCTCAAAATCATATTCCTGAAATAGAAAAAACCATCTAGATATTATTTCCCCCAATACTGGCTTGTTGACTAGGTATTTTAGCATGGAGTGATCAGTGAACATTTTAAAGTGTCCTCCCAACATGTAGTGGCGAAACTTCTGCAACGCATACACCATGGCTAAGCCTTCTCTCTCTGTGGTGGTGTAATTTATCTCAGTTGTCGATAGCTTCCTGCTAGCAAAGTCTAACGAGTGGTCAATATCTCTTGCTACTAGTTATGTTAACACTGCTCCCAATGCAATAGAATATGCATCAACATGAACATGAAATTCCTTGCTCCAATCTGGGAAAACCAAGAATTTTTTGTTTCAGTGTGTCGAAGCTCCACTGACATTCTTCCATCCATTGGAACTGAAAATATTTCTACAAAATCTTCTCCATGGGTGATGTGATATGTGCATATCCTTTAATGAACTTTTTGTAGCATCCAGTATGTCCCAGCGTAGTGCGCAGCTATTTGACTAAATTAGGATGGGGTAAATCAACTATAATGGCAATCTTAGATGGATCTACCAGCAATCCCTGCTTACACAAAATATGGCCTAGTAGCACTCCAAAGGGTGAAAAGAAGATGCACTTCTTCTGGTTCAAGGCAATCTGACATTTCCTACTCTTATCCAACATTAGTCTTAAACATTCAATATGATTTTTCAATAAGCTAAAAATAGTCCAATCATCAAAATATTCCTCCAGAAATTTATGTAAAACTCCTTGAATGCTTTGACCACCACCCTAGAAAATATGGTTGGTGCATTCTTCAATCCAAACGACATCACTGTATACTGGTAAGATCCCCATTTTGTGGCAAATGTGGTCTTATGGCGATCTTCTTTGGAAATCCTAATCTGATGGTATCCTGAAAAGTTATTTGTAAAAGAATATACCTCATGTCCTCCTACATTATCTAACACTTTGTCAGTAAATGGTGTAGGGAATGGGTCATGTAAACAGGCATCGTTTAGCTTCCTGAGGTCTACGCAGATCATGATTTCTCTGATCTTCTTATCCTGTACCACCATGGGGCTAATCCATTCTGACTCTTCAACAGGCTCTATGATTCTTGCTTCCAACATTCTGTCTACTTCAATCTTCACTTTTTCCTTATATTTAGGGTTCAATCTATAAGGTATTTGTTTAACTGGCCTTGCATTTGGTTCCAAGGGGATCTTCATCTCTTCCATGGGCCCTCTAATGCCCTTCATATCAATGAACTTTGTTGGAAACAAGTCATGATATTCATGTAGTAACTCTGTGATCTTATCAATATTGGCATCATCCCAGTAATCTCTAATATTAGCAAGCTTAGGTGCTTGCTCTATTCCAATATTAACTTTCTTTCTTTTGATTGGTTGTCCAATAAAAGGTAGTTTGACTCCTGGTCCTTATATGTGTTGTTGTCCTTCTGTTTATGCGATTTTCACCTTCCTAGGATCATCGTCTTCATCGGCATTGATGTTGTAACATCCTTGTAATTTCTGAAGAGGTGCATTCCATTCATCCTCTTCTTGCTCCATAGGGAGGCTAGGTTCCTCATCAAATAATTTTTTTCCTACAACCTGTAAAGCTTGATCTACCATAGGGTACTGACTTTCAAACAAGAATGTAGCTATGAAGTTATGTTTCATACCTTGTCAATCTGCAGTGGTGAGGTGCAGTTCTGCTTCAAGGTACCAGTTGATAGGCTTTGTTTCTAGAGTATTAATGAATTTATCCACCCACATCTCTTGAGGAATTCATATCCAGACCTCATCACAGCTTCGCACATGGTCTTTTGGGTAGCTTTGACCTGTGTACCTAACTTCACTTCCTTCGACCTGTTCATAAAATCACGTTGTCATCAAAGTGAGACATTGTATCTAGTTTTTGATGTTCCTTTTATGTGTTCCCTACCATCTTGTTGGAGTAGATTTCAAAGCCTTGTCCAGTGCCAATAGTCTCTATTGTACTGGTACAATTTCTTCAAATTCCAATAAGAAAGTTTCTAAGTTATTTAAACCATCAAACATGGGTAAATTACTTACTGTTGTGTTGATCCAACGAACTTCCCTGGTCAATCTAGAACATCGTCGCACAGAAACTTCATACATCTTGTTCTATCAGTGCTCTAGTGCTTCTTCTGTGTATGATAAGCATGCATTGTCACTACGTCAGCTTAAATTCCCATCTGTTGTAAGATTAATGTAATCCTGCAGTCTTGCGGTCAATTTGTATATATTCTCTAGCTCATATGTGTGGTCCTCTTCTCTAATGGGATATGTGTATCTAGGACCTTCATAATGATCCAGAGGTGCGATGACCCTAAGGCCATCTCCTTTAAACATCCTTCTTATTTTCTTCAAGTCAACAACAGTAGAATTTTCAAAAGCCCAATCAATTCCTAACAGTGCAGTGTAAGGATAGCTATCATCGACTGTCTCAATCACCTCAAAGTCCACAAATGTTCTGACCCCATCGATGTCCACAGGGATATGTTCCAATCTTCCAAAGGGACTCACAACCTATTGATTGGCCATCCTAAGCCTAATGGGGGAATAGATCAACTTAGGTTTTCCCATCAATGCCCAGGTCTGCTTCGTCATAACATTGACCTTCTATCCTAAGTCGAGGACCATATAATCTATATCATATTCTCCAATTTGAGCATTAAGGTTTAGTTGCTTATTTATCCTTCTATTTTTTGATAGTTGATGTACTGCTTTATTCAGTAGAGGATCTACATTTTCTAGTTGATACTATCTGATCAAGTTTTGGATCTCTTGTACAGTGCTCTCATCCTTTATCAAATTAATACAAGTGCATAAAAATTCCATGAGTCTGCTTACCTCTTTTCCTTCTCCAGGCGAAGAGGACTGATCAAAGTCCAGGGGCATTCCAAATTCTCTCACATCTGGTTGTGCCTTTGATGAAAAAGTTTTATCTCTTCTAAACTCTTTTCTTGCCTCTTCAAATGTCTGCTTCTCTTACTTTGGATCAAACTCTTGTGTCTTCTCCGCATCTTTTCTGACTCCTGGTTGTTATGTAGTATTCCTTGGAGTCACCCTATCTTCTCCTATAGTAGTGCCTCCTCTAGTGATAACAATGACTCTAGGATCTATTCTACGAGGTTCTGTTGTGATTAGTTGTACTTTTTGGTTTCCTCCTTGTCTTTCTTGAAGTTTGGTTAACAGGGCAGGACAATATTATATGACATGTTCAAATGAATTACAGTAACTACAAGTGGTACAAGGGTTCTGACAGTCCCTTTCCAAATGACCTGGCTTTGCACAGTTATAAAAAATTAATTGACCTCTAACTCAACCCATACCTCATCCTCATCCTCTTCCTCTGAATCCACCACGAGGGTTGAATTTACTCTTCTAGGGGAATTATATTGCGTAGTGTTTTCTTCTTGCTGTACTTCGCCTTGAATTTTGTGTATATCCCTTGACCTTTCATGCATGAGTTCATAGGCCCTACAATCCCTATCATCATTCCCTACTGACTTATAGAACATGCAATACAAATTTGTGGGTGTCTAAACATATTTTTTCATGTAATAGCATTTGTCGCGGCGATGTTTGTTTCTACATACCTCGCACCAAGGTAGGGTAACTTTCTTCAAAGGGATCAGAGCTCCAGATTCCAAGTACTCATGAAATAAGGGATAGTGCTCCTTTTCATGGCCTTCTGATTTGCATATAATGCACCAAATATCTTCTCTTTTATCTTTTCCCTTGTCTTTCTTCACATCTTCGACTTGCAGAGACAAGCTAGTTAACTGACTTAAAATTTGACTCATACCTGAGCTGGATTCTCCCATTGGGGATGATTCTAGATTCATGGAAATCTATAGTGCCTTGGCCTGCGAAGCAATATTCTGTTGCATTAGAGGGACTCTGATGTGTGGTAAAAGGGAAGCAATGAATCATTCCTTGTTCTACTTGTCTAGGATCTAAAAAGTCAGTCGGTCTGTTAAGGTTTTAAACCTCTGATCAAACTCCCAAATAGGTTCAACTATTCTCTTCTTGATTTCTTTTAACTTTTTAATGCATTGTGACTCCGACTTGGGTTTCTTAAATTCTACAACCAACGCATTCTTAATCTCATTCAGCGGTTTAGACTATGCAATTCCTTGGACAAGTTTCATGTACCAGCTCAGTGCGTAGTCTCTCAAGGTAGTACTAAACTGAGCTCGTTTAACAGCTTCGTCGGTGACATTCTTAATACTCCATATAGATTCACATAGAAACCATTGTTGATTAGGATCTTAAAATCCATCCCCTCTGAAGGTGGGTAACATCATCTCATCTGCCATAGATCTTTCTAGGTTTCCTGACTGAGTGTGCGCTTAACCACTTGTACCAGTGCTCTGAGTGCTCTGATAAATAAGGTTACTCTAGTTAATTAATGTTGCTAAAACAACAAGGGTGTAATAGCACTTACTTCAACAGTCTGCGCAGTCCTTGAAATTTCTAACTCTTCTCGGTGAGGTTCTTCAATCTTCTATTCTTATTCCCTAGCAGACTCTGAATGTTCTTCGTTCAACAGCTTGTCTTCTTCTCCACTGTAGAACCCTTCTTCTTGTGATGGTTCGTGACTCTGCTCAAACAAGTTCACCAGAGGAACTTCTCTGAAGGCCCTCCCACTGTGTGTATGTCTGATCTCTATATTGTTTTCATTGTCTGAATTCTTGAACATTATCATTTTCAATCTGACCCACTACTGTATCTTCAAAATGTTCTTCTCATGCAATATCATTTTGATTTTCAATTTCAATAAGTGTAAAATTTTTCCTATAGATCCTTTAAAGAAATATCTCTCTTCTTGGCTATATGATTCTACCCTATCAATAGAAAACTATGTGATATACCCTCCAATGGTACTATCTAACCAGTGATCTACTACTCTTGACACAGCATTATCAACTCTTTTGACCTTCTTGATCAGTGCCGACATCCAAACCATAGGTGGTCTAGATATGATCTCAAACTGGGTGTCTACTAATATGGCCATCCACTCATATACATCCTTATGAATTCCTCCAAAGAAAATCTCATGTATATCAGTAAAGATATACCTTCCTAACCAGTCTTTTGTGCTAATATTAGGGTTCTTATTCTGAGCTTCTGCGAAGTCCTTTTCATGTTCTTCTATCCACTTCTGAATCTCTTTCTTTGATGGAAACCACCTTGACATTCCCTCAAGAATATCTTGGTCCCAGCAACAGAACCATTTGTTGTCACAGGGGCAGACCCAGGGTTTATCTCTAATAGTGCACCAACAATCCCTAACTACTGGCCCTTTCAGCAACACATGCGAAGAAGATGCGGTCTCACCCGAAGTATCAATAGGGGGTTGTAGGACACAGGTGTCTACAACCAGAGGAAATGCAAGTGGGATGAAGGAAATCATGCATGGAAATCAGATTATTCTATCCCAAACATAAACCTACCTCACACAGTTATATATCAAATATAACATACTAATGCATCATCAGGGGAGCAGACTAAATAACACAACATCAATCACACACAAAAACAAGATATACGTGGTTCACCCTCTCCCTAGGGCTACATCCATAGAACTGTGCTTTATAATATATTAGGTGAAAGCTTACAGTTCCATCTTTGCTCTTAGCTTGCAGATCTCTCTCCTTCTCTCTTTTCTCTATCTCTCTTTTCTGTGCACCCAGCTGCAAGGTTAATCTTCACACCAATCTGAAGATCTTACAACACAAACTTCTTTCTCCACACAATACTGCTCTCTCAGAAATAAAAACAATCACTGATTGTCACATAATCAAACCCATATCAGGTCCTCTTGACCTTTATTTATATATTACAATAGTTCATTGACAGCCTTAGGCCGAAGCCTAGGTGTTAAAACCCTAGATACCTGTTATGGGATAAATCAGTAGATGCGTACATGAACTAATCTCCCTATATCCACTTGGATCTAGAAAAAAATAGGACATAGCATTACACTTTCCCTGAGTTACAATAATTGATCTAACTAGCAGAGAAGGAATTGATGACTTACCTTTGAGATCACTTCCTTATATCTTTATTGTTCATACTTCGCTCCGGTGCTCTTGTGAAACTAGATCTGCAATAACACAAACCAACCAAAGTGAAAGAAACTATGATATATTCAATGAAAACTTAAACATGTGATCAAGGAGTCATGTAATAAAATGAGAATGATTTTATGGAAAAGAAACATCCCACTGTATTAGATTGAATAAAAGTGGAAGATACAATCGAAATGCCTTGATGTCACAAGTTCCCTTTTAGTGTTCCTTCGTCCCAACACACACATATACTTGTTACAGAGCTTGCATGAATATGATATTCAAAAACTTGATTGGTGAATGAAGACCTCAAGCATCAGCTGAAATAGTGTTCTCCACGCAATCTCCAGCCTATTCTTCCAGTAATCCTTTGCTCAACTTTTCTTAACTATGCTTAACCTTTTCCATGAGAATCCCATTATTATATAGGAGAATATAAAGTGGTTAAAGAGATGAGGATGATCCCACCAGATCAAAGACGTCAGTAGGATCGTAACCATACAGACACCACCTCACATTCTAGAAGATTCCTCTTCTAGAAACTTCTTGAACCCCTTTCCTCTTTTGGCTTTCAAACGCCGCCACACTCTGCTTGTATAGCAGTGTGCGGAAATCCCTCGAGCCAACTATAGAGAAACCTGCGGAAATCATTTATTTCCGCACTGTATTGTATGGGCAGCCTGTGGCGTCCTTTCAAAAAATATGTTTGTAGAGTAGAAAAAAGGTCACTCTTCTCAAGCAAAATATGATCATGAGGGCCTGACCACATGCTTGCAAAGTCATCATCAAGGTGACCAAAATAATGTGTAACATAATTACCCCCAAAGTATGAGGTTGGAACTTGTGAAGACCGAAATACTTTACAAAATACGTGTGTGTGTCGAAAACAAAGGACGCACCAATCGAGAACCTATAAACAAACAAGAATCTAGAAAATATGATACCATGTCTGAAGTAGGAATTCCCATGTTCAGACTACAAATGATTGAATTCATAAATGTAAGTCATAGCCACCAATAATATACCGTGGATCTATGTCGTCAAAAAATGTTACATAGCCACCAGGAATACACTATGGATCTATGTATGAGAAAAACTTCGATGCAAACATAGCCATGAGACATACAAAGTGGATCTATGTGCCAATACAAGTCATAAATACTCCATCACAACCTAGACCATGAATGATGAGATCTAGGGTCTTCAAACCCATCGTCCATAAGTATGAATATAGCCATGTGATTACAAGTGTTGAAGTCAAACATGATTAGAAACCACTTGATTAC
>JZKD02S2082898.1:20898-50174 GCA_000966675.3 Picea glauca | reverse complement strand
CCTCAGACAGATGGGTAGAATGAGGTGGTAAACAAAAGTTTGGGAAACTTATTGAGGAGTCTGTTCACTAAGCACCATAATCAATGGGATCAGATTCTTCCACAAGGAGAATTTGCATACAATGACTCACCAAACATGAGCATTGGAAGAGCCCATTCCAAATATTGTATGGAATGCAACCCAAGGGAGTATTTGAGTTAAGAGAATTGGAACAAAGTGAGATCAGAAGTGCTGGAGCATAAGATTTTGTTGCAGAAATGCAGAAGCTCCATAGCTAGATCAGGGGGCAGTTCCAAAATTCTAGCAAAGAGTACAAATGCAGAGCTGATCAACATAGTAGAGAACTCCAATTTGAAATAGGAGATCAGGTTCTAGCACATCTCAGGAAGGAAAGGTTCCCTAGGGGGACATATACCAAGCTAAAGATGAAGAAGATAGGACCATGTAGGATCTTGAGGAAGTTTGATGCCAATGCCTATGAGATTGATCTGCCATATGATGTGGACATATTTCCCATATTCAACGTCTCAGACCTGTATCCTTATAGGAAGGATGAAATAGAGGGATCATAGATCAATGGAAGATTCAATGGGAGAAAAAAATGCCTATAGCAGAAAAACCACAGATGGAAATGATAGTTGATCATAGGATTAGTAAGAAGACCAAGAGGAAGACCTATTTTGAATATCAAGTCAAGTGGAAGGGACACCCAATAGAATATTCCATTTGGGAAAGTGAAGTTGATATCCAGAAGCATGGAAAGTTGGTACAGGAGCTCATGGACAGGAGTCCATTAATTTTTTTCCAGGGGGAGTATGATGCAGGAGCATTGTCAACAAGTACACGTGGCAGAAAAAATTAGTGCCTAAGAGCCAATTCAGAGTCTCGAACACTAGCCAATACTACAAATATTTTGAAGCGATAGAAAACAAAAGAGGAAATATCACACGCATGGAGACAAAATGAGCACGCGTGACTTGGGAGCTTAACCCTAGTCTCAATGTAACCACAATTAGATAGCATTTAGTTTGTTTCTTTTGTATAAAGAGAGATTTGGTACGCCCAAAAGAGGGGTTACAAGAATTATGAGCAAGTAGGAATCTCAGAGCAGTAGTTGTTGCTTTGATTTTAGATGTAACCATTTTCTTGATTTTGAATGAAGATAATAGAGAAAAATTGATCCAATGTATGGTGTGAATAGTGTTTGAAATTTCTCTGTTGTTGTCTTAATCTTTTCAAGAATGAATGAATCTTTCTACTAGTGTATGTAGATTTGAAATGCTTGCAAAAGTATTTAAATCATTTTTCTTCATGAGCTGGTGCAAAGTGTGCACATAGTCTGCAAGGAGTGTGTTGACAGGGCCTATTTTGACTCGTAAAGCTCAGAAGAAATAGCGTAAGACTTTCTTTGCAGGAAGTATAAAGAGGCTACCACAAGGAGTGCACAGTCATCACAAGAACTCTAATCTTGTGTAAAGATCTATTGGAAAGAGTGCACAGACCTGGAATTTGATGAAGAGTCGAAGTGACTCCGTAAAGAAGTCGAAGGATGAGAGTGGAAGAACGCCAGGAAGGTGAGAAAGGATTATTTTCAATAACCTTTGGATCTGAGCTTGACAAATTTTCCAGAAAATGAAGAAGTTCTTGGGAGATCGAAATATTTGGAGAGATCAAGCTCAGGAGGAGTAGCACTTTCGAAGAAGCGCAAATGAGATCCATGAAATGGAATTGCAGGAAGGATAAAGGTCAAAGACTTTAAATCCTTTCAAAAATCTTCTGATTCTGAAGAAAGCTTTAGCTCATAGGGAATATTTGGACCATCTGATCAACGTCCAGACAATGAGGAGAAAGTGTAGAGGAGGAAAGATCTCAACTGTTTGATCTGAGTGCAAGCGGATCATATCCGTCTGATCAAGGTAAAGTGCACTAACATTAAATATTTGAACGTACACAGGAGGAACAAGGTCACAAAATTTTGAAATCATCGGAACCGTCCATCACGATAGGACATGTGGAGAAAGATCAAAATTTCCATGACTCGCAGAGTGGAAAGGTCAAAGAAAAGAGTTGTGAGGATTCGTGAAGTGCGAATTCGTGAAAAGATCACAGTTGTTGATCGCTCTGAAATCATCAAGATCGTCCATTGTCAAGGAGGACACATGGCGAGAGACNCCTCAGACAGATGGGTAGAATGAGGTGGTAAACAAAAGTTTGGGAAACTTATTGAGGAGTCTGTTCACTAAGCACCATAATCAATGGGATCAGATTCTTCCACAAGGAGAATTTGCATACAATGACTCACCAAACATGAGCATTGGAAGAGCCCATTCCAAATATTGTATGGAATGCAACCCAAGGGAGTATTTGAGTTAAGAGAATTGGAACAAAGTGAGATCAGAAGTGCTGGAGCATAAGATTTTGTTGCAGAAATGCAGAAGCTCCATAGCTAGATCAGGGGGCAGTTCCAAAATTCTAGCAAAGAGTACAAATGCAGAGCTGATCAACATAGTAGAGAACTCCAATTTGAAATAGGAGATCAGGTTCTAGCACATCTCAGGAAGGAAAGGTTCCCTAGGGGGACATATACCAAGCTAAAGATGAAGAAGATAGGACCATGTAGGATCTTGAGGAAGTTTGATGCCAATGCCTATGAGATTGATCTGCCATATGATGTGGACATATTTCCCATATTCAACGTCTCAGACCTGTATCCTTATAGGAAGGATGAAATAGAGGGATCATAGATCAATGGAAGATTCAATGGGAGAAAAAAATGCCTATAGCAGAAAAACCACAGATGGAAATGATAGTTGATCATAGGATTAGTAAGAAGACCAAGAGGAAGACCTATTTTGAATATCAAGTCAAGTGGAAGGGACACCCAATAGAATATTCCATTTGGGAAAGTGAAGTTGATATCCAGAAGCATGGAAAGTTGGTACAGGAGCTCATGGACAGGAGTCCATTAATTTTTTTCCAGGGGGAGTATGATGCAGGAGCATTGTCAACAAGTACACGTGGCAGAAAAAATTAGTGCCTAAGAGCCAATTCAGAGTCTCGAACACTAGCCAATACTACAAATATTTTGAAGCGATAGAAAACAAAAGAGGAAATATCACACGCATGGAGACAAAATGAGCACGCGTGACTTGGGAGCTTAACCCTAGTCTCAATGTAACCACAATTAGATAGCATTTAGTTTGTTTCTTTTGTATAAAGAGAGATTTGGTACGCCCAAAAGAGGGGTTACAAGAATTATGAGCAAGTAGGAATCTCAGAGCAGTAGTTGTTGCTTTGATTTTAGATGTAACCATTTTCTTGATTTTGAATGAAGATAATAGAGAAAAATTGATCCAATGTATGGTGTGAATAGTGTTTGAAATTTCTTTGTTGTTGTCTTAATCTTTTCAAGAATGAATGAATCTTGCTACGAGTGTATGTAGATTTGAAATGCTTGCAAAAGAATTTAAATCATTTTTCTTCATGAGCCGGTGCAAGGTGTGCACATAGTCTGCAAGGAGTGTGTTGACAGGGCCTATTTTGACTCGTAAAGCTCAGAAGAAATAGCGTAAGACTTTCTTTGCAGGAAGTATAAAGAGGCTACCATAAGAAGTGCACAGTCATCACAAGAACTCTAATCTTGTGTAAAGATCTATTGGAAAGAGTGCACAGACCTGTAATTTGACGAAGAGTCGAAGTGACTCCGTAAAGAAGTCGAAGGATGAGAGTGGAAGAACGCCAGGAAGGCGAGAAAGGATTATTTTCAATAACCTTTGGATCTGAGCTTGACAAATTTTCCAGAAAATGAAGAAGTTCTTGGGAGATCGAAATATTTGGAGAGATCAAGCTCAGGAGGAGTAGCACTTTCGAAGAAGCGCAAATGAGATCCATGAAATGGAATTGCAGGAAGGATAAAGGTCAAAGACTTTAAATCCTTTCAAAAATCTTCTGATTCTGAAGAAAGCTTTAGCTCATAGGGAATATTTGGACCATCTGATCAACGTCCAGACAATGAGGAGAAAGTGTAGAGGAGGAAAGATCTCAACTGTTTGATCTGAGTGCAAGCGGATCATATCCGTCTGATCAAGGTAAAGTGCACTAACATTAAATATTTGAACGTACACAGGAGGAACAAGGTCACAAAATTTTGAAATCATCGGAACCGTCCATCACGATAGGACATGTGGAGAAAGATCAAAATTTCCATGACTCGCAGAGTGGAAAGGTCAAAGAAAAGAGTTGTGAGGATTCGTGAAGTGCGAATTCGTGAAAAGATCACAGTTGTTGATCGCTCTGAAATCATCAAGATCGTCCATTGTCAAGGAGGACACATGGCGAGAGACNAAGGAGCTTAAAAATATAGTGCTAAGAGAAATGCATAATGTGCCTTATGCTGGGCACCCAGGATACCAGAAAACAATTGCAGTCGTAAAGAGCCAATTTTTTGGAGAAGTATGAAGAAAAAGGTGGATGATTACATAACCAGATGTTTAGAATGTCAAAAGGTAAAGGATGAGCACATACATCTAATTGGATTGCTACATCCATTTTCCATTCCTGATTGGAAATGGGAAGTTGTAACAATTGATTTTATTACCAAGCTTCCCAGAATAACATTGAAGTAACATGATTCCATAATGGTTGTGGTAGATAAGATAAATTAATCTCCTCATTTTATTCTAGTGAAGCTAACTCACAAGGAAAATAACATTGCAGATATTTATATGAGAGAAATTGCTAGGATACATGGTGTTCCTAAGGAAATTATTTCTGACAAAGATCCCAAATTCATGTCAAATTTCTAGAAAGGATTATTTAAAGAATTTGGGACAAATTTAAATTTTAGCACAATATATCACCCAAAATTACATTGGAAAACAGAAAGGGTCGATCAAGTGATTGAGGATATGCTAAGGATGTACGTGATGGATAAACCATCAAAATGGAAATATTATCTACACTTAGTGGAATTTTCTTATAATAATGGGTGTCAGACATCTTTGAAGATGATCCCTTTTGAAACATTATATGGAAGAAAGTGAAACACACCAGTGAGCTCGGACAACCCAACAGAAAGAGAAGTTGTTGGGGCAGAATTGCTCTGAGAAATGGAAAAGAAGATTGTGAAAAAAAATCAAAATTTAAAGTTCTCCCAAGACAGAATTTTTTTTTATGTTGATAAAGGTAGAACACAGAAAGAGTTTAAAGAGGGTGACCATGTGTTCTTAAAAGTGAAGGCCAATGGAAGTTCCTTGAAGTGGGGGAACTGTTCGAAGTTGGAAACAAAATATTGTGGAATATTTGAAATCCTTGAGAGAATTGGACCTGTTCAAAACATGCTTTCACTGCCTCCATCCATGTGCATTCATAATGTATTCCATGTATCTTTTCTTAAAATGTATGTGCTTGATGCTAATCATTTAATTCATTGGAAAGTGATCGAGGTGGACAAAGAACGAGACTTCCAAGTTCAATTAGCATGCATATCAGATAGAAAAGTCAAGTTGCTCTGGAATGGAGCAATAATACTAGTAAAGCTCTAGTGGACATGTTGTGGTCTTGAAGATATAACATGGGAGCATGAGGATGACATGCAGGAGGAGTACCCACATATTTTTGAATACTTTTGATTGTACATGTGTATATAATTAACTGAGAACAATGCATAAATAAGGGGGAGAGGAATGTGATACCCCTAGGTTGATCCCCAGTTGTAAATGCACATACATTTTATAGGCTGGTGAGCCAGGATGTTTGGGCTAGAGTTCTTTTGTACATATATGTTTTGAGGCTAGAGTACTTGTGTGATTTAGACCAGGGAGCCTATGAGTTGAAAGGGAGACAAGCCTAACAAATTTAATATGTAATCACACTCAGAAATATTAATAAAATACATCAGTATTGCAGACAAAGTCAGATGAAATAGTATAGGGGGTTAGGACTCCATGAGAGGGAAAGGGGGATAAGGGCCTAAGAAAGGTGACTAAGTCAAGGGGGCTTAAGACAAAGAATAAAATAACATTATTCCTAAGTCTTAAATTCTTATATTATTATTCTATCCTAAGTTCCTAAATGAAAGGAACAAATTACAAGTGGGGGACATAGTAGTTCTTTGAGTTCCAAGTGTCAAAAAGGGAACATGCATATATAATGTTGGGAATTTATTGTAATTCTCATTCTTTCCAATCATTCACTCATTCATTCCATTCATAATCCATACCATTTCCTATAGACAGGAGCTATGAAGCTGATTGTTACCTAGTGAATCCTTGGTGGTTTGGGTTGAATAAGCAGGTTTTCAGGCCTATGGAGCATTCTTTTTGGGTGAAATAATTTTTGGGAATAGGTTTCTGTATGTTTTGGTCTAGTGGATATTGTAAATATTTGAGAAGCCTTATGTTCCAAGTTCCATAGAGATATGAGACTTCATGGATGGCCTATTGTTGAAGCCCTGGAAGGGAAGTGGGATGACTGAAGGACTGTGGAACAATGAAGGGGTACACTTCCTTTGGTGGGACATGATATGGGAAATGAGAGGATATAAGCTAGGAATTATTGTTGGATTTTTCACCTAGGCTTGTCCTTTTATTTTGTTTTTTATTAGCCCTTAGTTTGGCTTAGGTATTTGTTATTGGATAATATCGGTAAATGCGGACATAAACTGATCTCCCTTGATCCACCTAGATCTAGAACAAAACAAGATAGGGCATGGTGCTTTCCCTAAGCTCTAATAATTGAATCTATTATCAAAGAAAGGATGTGTGACATACCTTTAAATATCGTTTCCTTATGTCTTTGTTGTCCCTGCTTCACTCCGGTGCTCTTGTGATGTTGATCCTGCAATGAAACGCAAACCAACCAAAGTGAAAACAATAATAGTATATTCAATGAAGACTTATACATGTGATCAATGAATCATGTAATAAAATGAGAATGATTTTATGGGAAAGAAACATGCCACTGTATTATATTAAGAGAAAGTGGAAGATACAACCAAAAATCCTTGATGTCGCTAAATTCCCTTTCAGTGGCCCTTGCTCTTGACACACACACTTGCTCCAAGATTTCATGAAGATGATCCACAATAACTTGATAAGATGAGATGAAGCCTTCAAGCATCTGATGTTGAGTACCTCACACAATTCACAACCTATTCAACCTTAATCATTCCTTAATTTCTCTTTCTTACTTAGTGCTTAACCTTTTCCATGAGAAATCCATAATTGTATAGGAGAAAGGGAGATCGTTAAAGAGATCAATATGATCCCACCAAATCAGAGAGGCGGGTAGGATATCAACCACAAGGATGCCACCTCATATTCTAGAAGATTCCTTCTATAACTTTCCTGAACTTCTTCATTTTTCTCAGTTTTAGAATGCCACCGCACTCTGTCTATATAGCAGCCCACGAAAACCCCGTAGGCTAGGTTTAGAGAAGCCTACGAAAATCAGGCATTTCCACATTGTATAATACTACTAGCCTGGGATGTCCTTCTAAAAAAAAGCCTTGTAGAGCAGGAAACCAATTACTTTTCTCATGGGAAAGATCCTTTTGAGAGGCTGAATAAATGCTTGTAGACACATCACGAGGGTGACCAAAATAATGTGTAGCAGAATGCCCCCCAAAGTATGAGGTTGGAATTTATGACGGCCAAAATAATTTGTATAATGTGTGTATGTGTCAGAAACAAGGAGCACAACAATCAAGAACCTGCAAACAACCAAGCATCTACGCAATATTATACCATTTTTGAGGTAGGGATTCCCATGCTCAGGATACAAGTGATTTAAATCATGGATGTCAATCATGTCCACCAATCATACACCATGGATCCATGTCATCAAGATTCTACATAGCCACCATGAATACAATGTGGATATATGCTCTAGAAAACTCAAATTCGGACATAGCCACGAGTGATACAAAGTGGATCTATGTGTCAATACAAATCATAAATATTCCATCGCAACCTGGACCAAAATGATGAGATCCAGGGTCTTCAATCCCTTCGTCTGTAAGTATCAATCCAAACATGCGATTACAAGTGCTAAAGTCAAACATGGTAGAAACTACTTGATTACTAGTCATTGATGAAAACTGTTAACAAGTGTGAGAGAAATCACCATTGATGTCAATGACTCCCAAGGTACCTCAGTACAATCCATCGAATGCGAATAAATGAGATGAAGTCGAAGAATCGATAGAATCTCTCAATCAGAGGTCAATGATGTGAATCCATTGTCGAAAGCGAAGAAACCTACCATTGAGGCATGCAAGTTCTAAGGTAATAATTGAGTTCTAAGTCTTATTCTCGGATGATGAGTTGAAGTCGATAGGAAAAGACTCGTCACAGGAGGGCCTTGATGTATCCCCCATCAATGACACGAAAAAATTAACATATTTAAGGCAGATCAAAGTGTGAAGGTGATTTGAAATTGACATAGGGAAGACAGACATGGTAAGAATTGATAACTGCATATGGCCGACTTGATATAAGGCTTGTGCAAGGTTGGAATTCTCTTGAACATATGAATGAAACGACAATGGTCTTGGCAGCATTGAATCAAAGACGACCCAAGATATGAATTGTCAGACAAGAGACAAATGAATTTCCAAACCTGGGTTCAATGATGAAGGGGGTGTCATGTTCAAGAGTGACTATTATTGCCACTAACATAAATACTGAGACACATTTCTTTCCAAAAATTTACCCCACCATTTATGGCGAGTACCTCTTTATTTTTACGCAAGCTTGAGGAGGATAACACATGCTTGTTGATGTAAGCTCATCCTTCAGATGAGTCCCTCGGAGTATGTTTAACGAACCCTAAGAAGGAGTGGTTCGGTCCCATATGGGTCTTTTGATGTTTGTTTAATGAGTCCAAAGATAGAAAACTCAGGGTTTTTCATTTTTAGAGAGTCTGAAAAACACTTAAAGAGAACTTTTTCAGTTCCTTTTTCGTAAACTAGTTCGATGAGACCAAAAAAGTGATAAACTATCGCCCATCAAACGTTTTCTTCAAATACTTTTACGAGCGTGAAAAGAACAAGGTCGCTCAACAATCTTTTCATTTTTATGGAGCGTGAAAAGAGCTTAAAGGATATTCCATGAGTTTCATTTTTTTTCTTGTTACCATGACGAGTACGAAGAGATGAAAAAGGTATAATTGGTTACGTTCTCATCGATTTTCGAGCACGAGAATGAAGAAATACTAGGCTTGAGGTTTTTCTGAAAAACCTTAAAAAGTAGTTGTACATGTGACAAATAGAAAAAAAAATCAAGGAAAATATCTGTATTTCATTGTTCAGGATCTTAGTTCTTCCATCTACGAGAAAACAAAATACTCACGAGACCATTAGACCTTTAGGATTTGGAGAAAATGCATAAAATAATAAGAAATATTAATAGAAAAAGTAAAAAATGAAATAAATATATGTAAAATCTCTTTTTTACTATTTTATTTGCATTTTGCCCAAAACTTGCCTCGAAACCCTGTTTTTACCTCAGACTTCGTCGGTCAATTACAGGAGTTACGAGAAACCATTCAATGAATGACTTCCATCAAAATGGTAATCTCCTTGTCCTCTTTCTTTTCAATGGATTAAATTTCATTTTTTTTGGTGTAAAATTGTTTTTTGAGTTGAGTTTTAGGTCGGTAGGTGCACGCTGGGGCTGCCACAGGTGAACTATATCAGGACCCGCATAAACCATAGGTTTCCACAGGTGTCCCATGATTCACCTCTAGAAACCCTACAGTATGTGTAATACTCCACATGTGGCGACCATAAATCAAATTTTATTCATATTTGTTTAGCCAATAAGAACTTTTCAAAGTAGCAAATGAGAATACTAATTTCCCTTTACTATCCCAGTGCAGGTTTTTGATCATCAAAATGATGGAGTGGAGGTAGAGGGAACATGAAGATGATGATTTTATTGCCTTGAATGACCAGTTTACCGTAAATTCCCTCCGACAGTGTGGGTTACTAAAGTTCTTCAAAATCCAGTGCATGAGGGCCCAACTTAGGTTGCTGGAGTACCTAGTTCACATGTGGGATGTGGACTAATAGGTGTTTCATGTGGGTTCCCACATGCTATCCTTATATATTGAGGATATATATTTCTTGATGGGTTTATCTCGTCATGGGTCTCATGTGACTTTGACATGAGGTAGAGGTGGTGGTCTACCAATGAGTGAGTATCTCTTCCAATACCATGATCTCCATTGATGAGATTATGAGGCGTTATTAGCACCATACTGTGGGCGTATCTGGTTCACTTAGTCGACTAATTCATAGGGTAGCATGGGAAATAGTATTCTATTGTGATAAGCATCCTTGATGCTATTTTGTATATGAAGCCAAGTGCTTCTCATTTTGATATTTTTGGTCTTCGGATGAAAACACTTTTTTGTTTGTAAAACATTTTTATCGTTATATATATATATACATGA
Organism: Picea glauca; assembly: GCA_000966675.3. Lineage (NCBI taxonomy): Eukaryota > Viridiplantae > Streptophyta > Pinopsida > Pinales > Pinaceae > Picea > Picea glauca. The sequence goes on along the minus strand of JZKD02S2082898.1, from coordinate 39,719 downwards.
GGCTTCTACCAGCTTACTTGCTTTAATGTGAATTGTGGTTGGATTTACATGTGTCTCAAATTTATGTCTAACACATAATTAGCTAATGCATCTGTTAATGTATTTATACATCTAGTAATATGCTGATATTCAATGTAATCGAAGTAACGTTCCAAGAGGCGAATTCGTAGATATACCCATAACAAAGTAGGACTTCAGATAACATAGATATTACTTAACTATAGTACCACTAACTGTGAATCAAGACATACAATAAGGTGACATATTCCAAGTGAAATAACGTTGGTCAACAATTCGATGACTGCACTATATTCCATGATGTTTTTAGTTGCACGACTGAGGTAGACAGCGTGTAGACTGATTAACTCGTTTGTAGGTGCATATATTGCCCAAGAAACATATGCTAAGTTCTGAGTACTAGGACTAGTTCCATTGGCTAAGACAATGTAGGGTAGTGAAGGCACCGACATCTGGAAACCAAGCACAACACAAGGTAAGCAGCTGGGGGTCAAAACCAAATAATGAAAAAGCATACAAAAGTAGCACATAATAGTATGATAAAATAAAAATACGAGCACTCATTCAAAGATGGCCTATGCATAGTAATTCTTTAAGTAAATCCCATTCCTAGGCTCACTCAAAGGAATGCCATCATAAACCACTAACTCATAAGCTGCCTTCTCCAACACTCATTTGACAATATAAGGACCTTGCCACATAGCCTCGAATTTTTCGGCCCCTAGTAAATCACGATATTGTTCATAGAGGAGAACTAGATCACCTTAAGAGAAAACATTTGGTTTGACATTCTTTTCATATTGGTCTTTGACACATTTTTTCTGAGCTTCTATAACCAGGGTGGCATCACGATGGGTTTCATATAATTGCATTAGGTACAATAGACGTTCCTCTTCGACAGAGGTGTTGGGAAGAATTTCAATGGATAGCTTCAAAGATGGTATCTCACATTCAATCAACAGGACAACTTCGATACCATACATTAATTGGAAAGGTGTAAACCCCATGGAAAACTTTACGGATGTCCGATAGGCCCATAATGCTGAAAACAACATCATGTGCCAACTTGTCTTGTGAATTCCTATTATCCGTCGAAGCATAGTGATAAAAACTTTGTTTATCGCTTCAACCTGACCATTGGCCTGTGGGTAATAGGGGGTTGATTTTTCATGTCGAAGACCCAACATTTTAGTAAGCTCAGACATCATGAAGTTTCGAAAATGGCTACCGTGATCAGTAACGATAGCTTGCGGGATTCCAAATCGAGTGATGATATGATTGAATATGAAAAGTTCTGCAGTTTTTCTGATGTTATCGAGTGTAGGCATCACCTCGACCCATTTAGTGAAATAATCCATGACTACGATGATGTTTCCCCTGATCGAGTGAGGGTTACATGTCATGAATTCAATGCCCCATTTTGTGAAAGGACCAACGAAAACTACAAGGTGTAAAGGAGAGGGATGAGATCTTATCTTATTATTGTACATTTGACAAGAATGACACTTCTGGACAACATTAATATAGTCTTTAAACAAAGAAGGCTAGAAGTACCCTGCTCATAAGATCTTTTGGGCAGTGGCATACCCAAACATATGACCACCACATGCTCCAGAGTGGCAGTCATTCAAAGCTTTCTCAGCCTCATCATAGGTGAGACAGCGTCAGAAAATAGAGTCAACACCAGGATGATAAAGAGTGTCACTAAGAGTTATGTATTGACGGGCTTGATATCGTATATGATGACGATTTGTGCTAGAAAGTTCGGGCCAAAAAGTTTGACTCTGGAGATAGATGATAATATCTCCGTACCAAGCATCGTCATAACTGATCAGAAAAAGGGATTCATCAGGCAAGGAATCCTCTGCCACATTTTCTGTCTCAGTGGAGGGAAGTTCACATATCAATTCGATGAAAACCAAGGATTTATTAGAATTAGAGTGTTCAAAATCTAAGTCAAACTCCTGGAGAATCGCAATCCATTTGGAGTACTTGTCCCCTAGAAATTGGCACATAAGGATATGATGCATAGGGTTGAAATAAAAAATGACAGTGGTTCTGCGTAATAGGATATAGTGATAGAAATGTTGGACAACTTGAAATGTTGCCAAGGCCAGTTTTTCCACATGTAGGTATTTGGCTTCAGTAGTCGTGAGACTCTGAATCAAATAATAAATTACATGTTCATCATGCAAATCATCTTCTTGGACTAAAACCATGGCAATGGTAGAGCCACATCTATGAGGTAGAGGAAATAGTCTCGACTATAATTGAGTGGGAAAAGTAGTGGTGTATGGGTTAGGGCAAGTTTCAAAGCTTCGAAGCCTTTGTTGACATTTTTTCTCCATATAAACTCGTAACTGTTCTTCAATAGTCGAGTAAATCCTAACGTTAACTCAGCGTAATTGGGGATGAATCGACACAAGAAGTTTTCCTTCCCTTGAAAACTTTGGAGCTGGCAAAGTGTAGAAGGAGGAGGTAGATTAAGGATAGCCTCAACCTTCAAAGGGTCCACCCTAATTCCATGAAGTGACACAATAAAACCTAGAAGTCGGTCGGACTCCATACAATTTTTTTGTTTTTTTGTGGGATTAAACGTATATGATAGTAACAACAATGAATGAAAATGGTCCGGAGATGGGTCGGGTGATCCTGGCGGCGCATGGAATGGGCTGGTAGATCATCGAGATATGGTTGTATGATGTGATTTATATCATGAAAATCATAAGAGATAGCGCGTTGAAAAGTTGCTCCAACGTTCTTTAGACTGAAAGGAAGTTTCTGGTAGGCAAAGGTACCCCAAGGACAGATGAAAGCAGTCTTGTGTTGATCCGTGGGCAAAATATTAATCTGATTATAGCTGGAGAAACCATCCATTAAAGAGAAGATTTCACTCTTGACACAATCGTCGACGATTTGGTCAATGAAGGGGGTTGGATAATTGTATTTAGGACAAGATTTATTAATATCCCTATAATCGACACATACACAAATTGTGCCTTGTTTTTTATTGACCAAAACTAGATTGGATACCCAATCAGTTAAAGCCACAGGATAGATAAAGTCAACTTTAAGAAGTTTTTCGACTTCTATCTTGATAGAAGTGACTTTATGAGGGTGGACTGGGCGAAGTCTTTGCCGAACAGGTTTAGCCTCTAGGTAGGTCTTAATTTCATGCACAATGATATTGGGGTCAATACCCTGCATCTCTTCGTACCTCCAAGCGAAAACATCACGAAATTATTGAAAAATAGCTTTATAAGTGATGACTTCATCATGGGAACATGTGGCTCCAATGTGAACATTTTTGACAAGTCCAGGTTTAATGGATATGTCAAGAGGAACGATGGGTGAAATATTACTCAGGTTCCCTTCATAAAGCACATCGTGTGTTGACTTGGGAACAGAGGAAATGACAACAACGATTGACGAAGTTGAAATATGTTGGTAACTCTCTAGGGTGTGCTTCTCCAGAAAGAGGATGGAACGATGATTTCCATCGTCTGATGGGGTGTCTTTCATATACATAACTGACATGATCATTTCATCCGTAGGAAATATGATGTGAAACAGACCGGGAGATGAATCACCAAAAGACGGAGTAGAAGGGGTTGCTGATTGAATGGCTTGATAAGCGGATTCAATTGGACTTAAAGTAATTTGTTCTCTATAGTGAAGATAATCACCAGGATCGGGTACTATCCACGGGTCATAATACGCGGGGATTTCGCAGACGGAGGTGGAAATCATGTTGATCTAGGTGACAAAAGGAGGTGGTAATTGGGTGGTGGTATTGGGAAGGTACTAATTAGAATGGAATCTTTCAGAAGACCCACACCGACATTCTTGTGCCCAGGAGGTGTCTTTGAGATAAATGGAACATTGCTAGCACAGGAATTGGAGTTGAAAAAGGCTAGTTGGTCAATTGTGATGAATTTTCCTTGATGTGGGAAACGTAATACGCAAAAAAGGGTTGACATGATTACACGCATGGAATCAATCTAGATACGGCCAAATAATAGATTATAGTCAAGAGGCGCATCAAATACCTCGACCTCTACATTGACCGATTTGCCTTCCAACGTAATAGATAACGAGGGAAGAACACCATAGGGTTTAAAACCAGAACCATTGAAAGCCTTAAGTGTATTGTGTGATTAGGTGAGGGGGGGAGAGCCAATGGCTTTCCAACAAGAGACAAACATGACGCACGTCGAGGCGGCCTCGTTAATAATAGTTCTACAAATGTTCTTTCTCTCGACAACAACTTGAAACTGAAACACTAATTGAGGAGGTAGCCTTGGAATGTGATCTTCCAAGTCAAATATTATCAAATTCGTATATGTGGGATCAATTCCACCAATGGACTTTAACAGTGCCTTCCGTTGAGCGGAACAACTTTGAAGGAATTCAAGAGATGACATCACAGAAGGTGCTTGCACAAGATCTTCTACAATAATGTAGTTTTGAGCAACACATGCATGAGGATTGAAGGTAGACTTTCAAACAACGCCCTTTGGAGGAGGGAGGATAACTGTATTGGGACCCGATCATTCGAGATGAAGAGGATCGTTGGGAGGTGAAGTTGAAGGAGGTTACTGAACCAATGAAGGTGGTAAATTGTCAACTCTCTCCTTTGAAGGAGAATAATATTTGTCTCTAGTGGTGATGGCAACGTTGTTCTTGGTAGAGTTACCAGTACACATAAGGACATATGAAGTGGTGGAAGGAGAGGGTTGGTCATGAATGACCAATTGAGCCTGCTATTGAGAAGGGAAAGGTTGTGACAAAATGATAGGAGTGGGAGGTTTTCCGGTCCCTTGAAGGAACTTAGTGACCTCAACGTGTCTTGGAAAGTCTTTCGTGTAGTGATCATCACCATAGATAAGGAAAGGATATCGAGGTTTATGCTTATCCTTATCATCAACAGATTAGGTCTTGGGTTTATTAGATTGCAGATTATTATTTCTATCCTCCTTATTCTTACCCTTTCCTTTTTTAGATTTATTTTTGCCGATAGGGGTGGATTGAACAGAGTTAACCTCAGAAGTTTTGCCGGTGGAAGGAGTAGGAGTCAGAGCACTTTGAAAATTAGAAGCAGGAGATTTGGGATTGCTGTGAGTGGCCGACGTGGATTTAGCGTCAGCATGGAAGGTGCCAATCACACCATCAACATCATGAGAAGATGTTGGGGTTGTTGAGGTAGCGGTGGTAGAAGGCCAAGGAGAATCAGGGAGAAAGTCGTAAAGAGTGCTTGTTTGCAAATAAAGAAGATCTAGGTACTAAGCGCGACTAATCACCTGCTCTTCAGTGACAATGCCACCCATAGAAATATCACCGAAGATTTCATTGATGAATGATTTGGTGAGCCATTCAGCCAATAAATGATCAGGAAGGTCGAGTTTGATCAAACGTCGTCTACGTCTCCACTCATGGATGTGATCAGAAATATGAGTGGTTGAAGATTTCTTAAAGGAANAAGGAGCTTAAAAATATAGTGCTAAGAGAAATGCATAATGTGCCTTATGCTGGGCACCCAGGATACCAGAAAACAATTGCAGTCGTAAAGAGCCAATTTTTTGGAGAAGTATGAAGAAAAAGGTGGATGATTACATAACCAGATGTTTAGAATGTCAAAAGGTAAAGGATGAGCACATACATCTAATTGGATTGCTACATCCATTTTCCATTCCTGATTGGAAATGGGAAGTTGTAACAATTGATTTTATTACCAAGCTTCCCAGAATAACATTGAAGTAACATGATTCCATAATGGTTGTGGTAGATAAGATAAATTAATCTCCTCATTTTATTCTAGTGAAGCTAACTCACAAGGAAAATAACATTGCAGATATTTATATGAGAGAAATTGCTAGGATACATGGTGTTCCTAAGGAAATTATTTCTGACAAAGATCCCAAATTCATGTCAAATTTCTAGAAAGGATTATTTAAAGAATTTGGGACAAATTTAAATTTTAGCACAATATATCACCCAAAATTACATTGGAAAACAGAAAGGGTCGATCAAGTGATTGAGGATATGCTAAGGATGTACGTGATGGATAAACCATCAAAATGGAAATATTATCTACACTTAGTGGAATTTTCTTATAATAATGGGTGTCAGACATCTTTGAAGATGATCCCTTTTGAAACATTATATGGAAGAAAGTGAAACACACCAGTGAGCTCGGACAACCCAACAGAAAGAGAAGTTGTTGGGGCAGAATTGCTCTGAGAAATGGAAAAGAAGATTGTGAAAAAAAATCAAAATTTAAAGTTCTCCCAAGACAGAATTTTTTTTTATGTTGATAAAGGTAGAACACAGAAAGAGTTTAAAGAGGGTGACCATGTGTTCTTAAAAGTGAAGGCCAATGGAAGTTCCTTGAAGTGGGGGAACTGTTCGAAGTTGGAAACAAAATATTGTGGAATATTTGAAATCCTTGAGAGAATTGGACCTGTTCAAAACATGCTTTCACTGCCTCCATCCATGTGCATTCATAATGTATTCCATGTATCTTTTCTTAAAATGTATGTGCTTGATGCTAATCATTTAATTCATTGGAAAGTGATCGAGGTGGACAAAGAACGAGACTTCCAAGTTCAATTAGCATGCATATCAGATAGAAAAGTCAAGTTGCTCTGGAATGGAGCAATAATACTAGTAAAGCTCTAGTGGACATGTTGTGGTCTTGAAGATATAACATGGGAGCATGAGGATGACATGCAGGAGGAGTACCCACATATTTTTGAATACTTTTGATTGTACATGTGTATATAATTAACTGAGAACAATGCATAAATAAGGGGGAGAGGAATGTGATACCCCTAGGTTGATCCCCAGTTGTAAATGCACATACATTTTATAGGCTGGTGAGCCAGGATGTTTGGGCTAGAGTTCTTTTGTACATATATGTTTTGAGGCTAGAGTACTTGTGTGATTTAGACCAGGGAGCCTATGAGTTGAAAGGGAGACAAGCCTAACAAATTTAATATGTAATCACACTCAGAAATATTAATAAAATACATCAGTATTGCAGACAAAGTCAGATGAAATAGTATAGGGGGTTAGGACTCCATGAGAGGGAAAGGGGGATAAGGGCCTAAGAAAGGTGACTAAGTCAAGGGGGCTTAAGACAAAGAATAAAATAACATTATTCCTAAGTCTTAAATTCTTATATTATTATTCTATCCTAAGTTCCTAAATGAAAGGAACAAATTACAAGTGGGGGACATAGTAGTTCTTTGAGTTCCAAGTGTCAAAAAGGGAACATGCATATATAATGTTGGGAATTTATTGTAATTCTCATTCTTTCCAATCATTCACTCATTCATTCCATTCATAATCCATACCATTTCCTATAGACAGGAGCTATGAAGATGATTGTTACCTAGTGAATCCTTGGTGGTTTGGGTTGAATAAGCAGGTTTTCAGGCCTGTGGAGCATTCTTTTTGGGTGAAATAATTGTTGGGAATAGGTTTCTGTATGTTTTGGTCTAGTGGATATTGTAAATATTTGAGAAGCCTTATGTTCCAAGTTCCATAGAGATCTGAGACTTCATGGATGGCCTATTGTTGAATCCCTGGAAGGGAAGTGGGACGACTAAAGGACTGTGGAACAATGAAGGGGTACACTTCCTTTGGTGGGACATGATATGGGAAATGAGAGGATATAAGCTAGGAATTATTGTTGGATTTTTCACCTAGGCTTGTTCTTTTATTTTGTTTTCTATTAGCCCTTATTTTGGCTTAGGTATTTGTTATTGGATAATATCGGTAAATGCGGACATAAACTGATCTCCCTTGATCCACCTAGATCTAGAACAAAACAAGATAGGGCATGGCGCTTTCCCTAAGCTCTAATAATTGAATCTATTATCAAAGAAAGGATGTGTGACATACCTTTAAATATCGCTTCCTTATGTCTTTGTTGTCCCTGCTTCACTCCAGTGCTCTTGTGATGTTGATCCTGCAATGAAATGCAAACCAACCAAAGTGAAAACAATAATAGTATATTCAATGAAGACTTATACATGTGATCAATGAATCATGTAATAAAATGAGAATGATTTTATGGGAAAGAAACATGCCACTGTATTATATTAAGAGAAAGTGGAATATACAACCAAAAAGACTTGATGTCGCTAAATTCCCTTTCAGTGGCCCTTGCTCTTGACACACACACTTGCTCCAAGATTTCATGAAGATGATCCACAATAACTTGATAAGATGAGATGAAGCCTTCAAGAATCTGATGTTGAGTACCTCACACAATTCACAACCTATTCAACCTTAATCATTCCTTAATTTCTCTTTCTTACTTAGTGCTTAACCTTTTCCATGAGAAATCCATCATTGTATAGGAGAAAGGGAGATCGTTAAAGAGATCAATATGATCCCACCAAATCAGAGAGGCGGGTAGGATATCAACCACAAGGATGCCACCTCATATTCTAGAAGATTCTTTCTATAACTTTCTTGAACTTCTTCATTTTTCTCAGTTTTAGAATGCCACCGCACTCTGTCTATATAGCAGCCCACAAAAACCCCGTAGGCTAGGTTTAGAGAAGCCTGCGAAAATCAGGCATTTCCACACTGTATAATACTACTAGCCTGGGATGTCCTTCTAAAAAAAAGCCTTGTAGAGCAGGAAACCAATTACTTTTCTCATGGGAAAGATCCTTTTGAGAGGCTGAATAAATGCTTGTAGACACATCACGAGGGTGACCAAAATAATGTGTAGCAGAATGCCCCCCAAAGTATGAGGTTGGAATTTATGACGGCCAAAATAATTTGTATAATGTGTGTATGTGTCAGAAACAAGGAGCACAACAATCAAGAACCTGCAAACAACCAAGCATCTACGCAATATTATACCATTTTTGAGGTAGGGATTCCCATGCTCAGGATACAAGTGATTTAAATCATGGATGTCAATCATGTCCACCAATCATACACCATGGATCCATGTCATCAAGATTCTACATAGCCACCATGAATACAATGTGGATATATGCTCTAGAAAACTCAAATTCGGACATAGCCACGAGTGATACAAAGTGGATCTATGTGTCAATACAAATCATAAATATTCCATCGCAACCTGGACCAAAATGATGAGATCCAGGGTCTTCAATCCCTTCGTCTGTAAGTATCAATCCAAACATGCGATTACAAGTGCTAAAGTCAAACATGGTAGAAACTACTTGATTACTAGTCATTGATGAAAACTGTTAACAAGTGTGAGAGAAATCACCATTGATGTCAATGACTCCCAAGGTACCTCAGTACAATCCATCGAATGCGAATAAATGAGATGAAGTCGAAGAATCGATAGAATCTCTCAATCAGAGGTCAATGATGTGAATCCATTGTCGAAAGCGAAGAAACCTACCATTGAGGCATGCAAGTTCTAAGGTAATAATTGAGTTCTAAGTCTTATTCTCGGATGATGAGTTGAAGTCGATAGGAAAAGACTCGTCACAGGAGGGCCTTGATGTATCCCCCATCAATGACACGAAAAAATTAACATATTTAAGGCAGATCAAAGTGTGAAGGTGATTTGAAATTGACATAGGGAAGACAGACATGGTAAGAATTGATAACTGCATATGGCCGACTTGATATAAGGCTTGTGCAAGGTTGGAATTCTCTTGAACATATGAATGAAACGACAATGGTCTTGGCAGCATTGAATCAAAGACGACCCAAGATATGAATTGTCAGACAAGAGACAAATGAATTTCCAAACCTGGGTTCAATGATGAAGGGGGTGTCATGTTCAAGAGTGACTATTATTGCCACTAACATAAATACTGAGACACATTTCTTTCCAAAAATTTACCCCACCATTTATGGCGAGTACCTCTTTATTTTTACGCAAGCTTGAGGAGGATAACACATGCTTGTTGATGTAAGCTCATCCTTCAGATGAGTCCCTCGGAGTATGTTTAACGAACCCTAAGAAGGAGTGGTTCGGTCCCATATGGGTCTTTTGATGTTTGTTTAATGAGTCCAAAGATAGAAAACTCAGGGTTTTTCATTTTTAGAGAGTCTGAAAAACACTTAAAGAGAACTTTTTCAGTTCCTTTTTCGTAAACTAGTTCGATGAGACCAAAAAAGTGATAAACTATCGCCCATCAAACGTTTTCTTCAAATACTTTTACGAGCGTGAAAAGAACAAGGTCGCTCAACAATCTTTTCATTTTTATGGAGCGTGAAAAGAGCTTAAAGGATATTCCATGAGTTTCATTTTTTTTCTTGTTACCATGACGAGTACGAAGAGATGAAAAAGGTATAATTGGTTACGTTCTCATCGATTTTCGAGCACGAGAATGAAGAAATACTAGGCTTGAGGTTTTTCTGAAAAACCTTAAAAAGTAGTTGTACATGTGACAAATAGAAAAAAAAATCAAGGAAAATATCTGTATTTCATTGTTCAGGATCTTAGTTCTTCCATCTACGAGAAAACAAAATACTCACGAGACCATTAGACCTTTAGGATTTGGAGAAAATGCATAAAATAATAAGAAATATTAATAGAAAAAGTAAAAAATGAAATAAATATATGTAAAATCTCTTTTTTACTATTTTATTTGCATTTTGCCCAAAACTTGCCTCGAAACCCTGTTTTTACCTCAGACTTCGTCGGTCAATTACAGGAGTTACGAGAAACCATTCAATGAATGACTTCCATCAAAATGGTAATCTCCTTGTCCTCTTTCTTTTCAATGGATTAAATTTCATTTTTTTTGGTGTAAAATTGTTTTTTGAGTTGAGTTTTAGGTCGGTAGGTGCACGCTGGGGCTGCCACAGGTGAACTATATCAGGACCCGCATAAACCATAGGTTTCCACAGGTGTCCCATGATTCACCTCTAGAAACCCTACAGTATGTGTAATACTCCACATGTGGCGACCATAAATCAAATTTTATTCATATTTGTTTAGCCAATAAGAACTTTTCAAAGTAGCAAATGAGAATACTAATTTCCCTTTACTATCCCAGTGCAGGTTTTTGATCATCAAAATGATGGAGTGGAGGTAGAGGGAACATGAAGATGATGATTTTATTGCCTTGAATGACCAGTTTACCGTAAATTCCCTCCGACAGTGTGGGTTACTAAAGTTCTTCAAAATCCAGTGCATGAGGGCCCAACTTAGGTTGCTGGAGTACCTAGTTCACATGTGGGATGTGGACTAATAGGTGTTTCATGTGGGTTCCCACATGCTATCCTTATATATTGAGGATATATATTTCTTGATGGGTTTATCTCGTCATGGGTCTCATGTGACTTTGACATGAGGTAGAGGTGGTGGTCTACCAATGAGTGAGTATCTCTTCCAATACCATGATCTCCATTGATGAGATTATGAGGCGTTATTAGCACCATACTGTGGGCGTATCTGGTTCACTTAGTCGACTAATTCATAGGGTAGCATGGGAAATAGTATTCTATTGTGATAAGCATCCTTGATGCTATTTTGTATATGAAGCCAAGTGCTTCTCATTTTGATATTTTTGGTCTTCGGATGAAAACACTTTTTTGTTTGTAAAACATTTTTATCGTTATATATATATATACATGAGGCTTCTACCAGCTTACTTGCTTTAATGTGAATTGTGGTTGGATTTACATGTGTCTCAAATTTATGTCTAACACATAATTAGCTAATGCATCTGTTAATGTATTTATACATCTAGTAATATGCTGATATTCAATGTAATCGAAGTAACGTTCCAAGAGGCGAATTCGTAGATATACCCATAACAAAGTAGGACTTCAGATAACATAGATATTACTTAACTATAGTACCACTAACTGTGAATCAAGACATACAATAAGGTGACATATTCCAAGTGAAATAACGTTGGTCAACAATTCGATGACTGCACTATATTCCATGATGTTTTTAGTTGCACGACTGAGGTAGACAGCGTGTAGACTGATTAACTCGTTTGTAGGTGCATATATTGCCCAAGAAACATATGCTAAGTTCTGAGTACTAGGACTAGTTCCATTGGCTAAGACAATGTAGGGTAGTGAAGGCACCGACATCTGGAAACCAAGCACAACACAAGGTAAGCAGCTGGGGGTCAAAACCAAATAATGAAAAAGCATACAAAAGTAGCACATAATAGTATGATAAAATAAAAATACGAGCACTCATTCAAAGATGGCCTATGCATAGTAATTCTTTAAGTAAATCCCATTCCTAGGCTCACTCAAAGGAATGCCATCATAAACCACTAACTCATAAGCTGCCTTCTCCAACACTCATTTGACAATATAAGGACCTTGCCACATAGCCTCGAATTTTTCGGCCCCTAGTAAATCACGATATTGTTCATAGAGGAGAACTAGATCACCTTAAGAGAAAACATTTGGTTTGACATTCTTTTCATATTGGTCTTTGACACATTTTTTCTGAGCTTCTATAACCAGGGTGGCATCACGATGGGTTTCATATAATTGCATTAGGTACAATAGACGTTCCTCTTCGACAGAGGTGTTGGGAAGAATTTCAATGGATAGCTTCAAAGATGGTATCTCACATTCAATCAACAGGACAACTTCGATACCATACATTAATTGGAAAGGTGTAAACCCCATGGAAAACTTTACGGATGTCCGATAGGCCCATAATGCTGAAAACAACATCATGTGCCAACTTGTCTTGTGAATTCCTATTATCCGTCGAAGCATAGTGATAAAAACTTTGTTTATCGCTTCAACCTGACCATTGGCCTGTGGGTAATAGGGGGTTGATTTTTCATGTCGAAGACCCAACATTTTAGTAAGCTCAGACATCATGAAGTTTCGAAAATGGCTACCGTGATCAGTAACGATAGCTTGCGGGATTCCAAATCGAGTGATGATATGATTGAATATGAAAAGTTCTGCAGTTTTTCTGATGTTATCGAGTGTAGGCATCACCTCGACCCATTTAGTGAAATAATCCATGACTACGATGATGTTTCCCCTGATCGAGTGAGGGTTACATGTCATGAATTCAATGCCCCATTTTGTGAAAGGACCAACGAAAACTACAAGGTGTAAAGGAGAGGGATGAGATCTTATCTTATTATTGTACATTTGACAAGAATGACACTTCTGGACAACATTAATATAGTCTTTAAACAAAGAAGGCTAGAAGTACCCTGCTCATAAGATCTTTTGGGCAGTGGCATACCCAAACATATGACCACCACATGCTCCAGAGTGGCAGTCATTCAAAGCTTTCTCAGCCTCATCATAGGTGAGACAGCGTCAGAAAATAGAGTCAACACCAGGATGATAAAGAGTGTCACTAAGAGTTATGTATTGACGGGCTTGATATCGTATATGATGACGATTTGTGCTAGAAAGTTCGGGCCAAAAAGTTTGACTCTGGAGATAGATGATAATATCTCCGTACCAAGCATCGTCATAACTGATCAGAAAAAGGGATTCATCAGGCAAGGAATCCTCTGCCACATTTTCTGTCTCAGTGGAGGGAAGTTCACATATCAATTCGATGAAAACCAAGGATTTATTAGAATTAGAGTGTTCAAAATCTAAGTCAAACTCCTGGAGAATCGCAATCCATTTGGAGTACTTGTCCCCTAGAAATTGGCACATAAGGATATGATGCATAGGGTTGAAATAAAAAATGACAGTGGTTCTGCGTAATAGGATATAGTGATAGAAATGTTGGACAACTTGAAATGTTGCCAAGGCCAGTTTTTCCACATGTAGGTATTTGGCTTCAGTAGTCGTGAGACTCTGAATCAAATAATAAATTACATGTTCATCATGCAAATCATCTTCTTGGACTAAAACCATGGCAATGGTAGAGCCACATCTATGAGGTAGAGGAAATAGTCTCGACTATAATTGAGTGGGAAAAGTAGTGGTGTATGGGTTAGGGCAAGTTTCAAAGCTTCGAAGCCTTTGTTGACATTTTTTCTCCATATAAACTCGTAACTGTTCTTCAATAGTCGAGTAAATCCTAACGTTAACTCAGCGTAATTGGGGATGAATCGACACAAGAAGTTTTCCTTCCCTTGAAAACTTTGGAGCTGGCAAAGTGTAGAAGGAGGAGGTAGATTAAGGATAGCCTCAACCTTCAAAGGGTCCACCCTAATTCCATGAAGTGACACAATAAAACCTAGAAGTCGGTCGGACTCCATACAATTTTTTTGTTTTTTTGTGGGATTAAACGTATATGATAGTAACAACAATGAATGAAAATGGTCCGGAGATGGGTCGGGTGATCCTGGCGGCGCATGGAATGGGCTGGTAGATCATCGAGATATGGTTGTATGATGTGATTTATATCATGAAAATCATAAGAGATAGCGCGTTGAAAAGTTGCTCCAACGTTCTTTAGACTGAAAGGAAGTTTCTGGTAGGCAAAGGTACCCCAAGGACAGATGAAAGCAGTCTTGTGTTGATCCGTGGGCAAAATATTAATCTGATTATAGCTGGAGAAACCATCCATTAAAGAGAAGATTTCACTCTTGACACAATCGTCGACGATTTGGTCAATGAAGGGGGTTGGATAATTGTATTTAGGACAAGATTTATTAATATCCCTATAATCGACACATACACAAATTGTGCCTTGTTTTTTATTGACCAAAACTAGATTGGATACCCAATCAGTTAAAGCCACAGGATAGATAAAGTCAACTTTAAGAAGTTTTTCGACTTCTATCTTGATAGAAGTGACTTTATGAGGGTGGACTGGGCGAAGTCTTTGCCGAACAGGTTTAGCCTCTAGGTAGGTCTTAATTTCATGCACAATGATATTGGGGTCAATACCCTGCATCTCTTCGTACCTCCAAGCGAAAACATCACGAAATTATTGAAAAATAGCTTTATAAGTGATGACTTCATCATGGGAACATGTGGCTCCAATGTGAACATTTTTGACAAGTCCAGGTTTAATGGATATGTCAAGAGGAACGATGGGTGAAATATTACTCAGGTTCCCTTCATAAAGCACATCGTGTGTTGACTTGGGAACAGAGGAAATGACAACAACGATTGACGAAGTTGAAATATGTTGGTAACTCTCTAGGGTGTGCTTCTCCAGAAAGAGGATGGAACGATGATTTCCATCGTCTGATGGGGTGTCTTTCATATACATAACTGACATGATCATTTCATCCGTAGGAAATATGATGTGAAACAGACCGGGAGATGAATCACCAAAAGACGGAGTAGAAGGGGTTGCTGATTGAATGGCTTGATAAGCGGATTCAATTGGACTTAAAGTAATTTGTTCTCTATAGTGAAGATAATCACCAGGATCGGGTACTATCCACGGGTCATAATACGCGGGGATTTCGCAGACGGAGGTGGAAATCATGTTGATCTAGGTGACAAAAGGAGGTGGTAATTGGGTGGTGGTATTGGGAAGGTACTAATTAGAATGGAATCTTTCAGAAGACCCACACCGACATTCTTGTGCCCAGGAGGTGTCTTTGAGATAAATGGAACATTGCTAGCACAGGAATTGGAGTTGAAAAAGGCTAGTTGGTCAATTGTGATGAATTTTCCTTGATGTGGGAAACGTAATACGCAAAAAAGGGTTGACATGATTACACGCATGGAATCAATCTAGATACGGCCAAATAATAGATTATAGTCAAGAGGCGCATCAAATACCTCGACCTCTACATTGACCGATTTGCCTTCCAACGTAATAGATAACGAGGGAAGAACACCATAGGGTTTAAAACCAGAACCATTGAAAGCCTTAAGTGTATTGTGTGATTAGGTGAGGGGGGGAGAGCCAATGGCTTTCCAACAAGAGACAAACATGACGCACGTCGAGGCGGCCTCGTTAATAATAGTTCTACAAATGTTCTTTCTCTCGACAACAACTTGAAACTGAAACACTAATTGAGGAGGTAGCCTTGGAATGTGATCTTCCAAGTCAAATATTATCAAATTCGTATATGTGGGATCAATTCCACCAATGGACTTTAACAGTGCCTTCCGTTGAGCGGAACAACTTTGAAGGAATTCAAGAGATGACATCACAGAAGGTGCTTGCACAAGATCTTCTACAATAATGTAGTTTTGAGCAACACATGCATGAGGATTGAAGGTAGACTTTCAAACAACGCCCTTTGGAGGAGGGAGGATAACTGTATTGGGACCCGATCATTCGAGATGAAGAGGATCGTTGGGAGGTGAAGTTGAAGGAGGTTACTGAACCAATGAAGGTGGTAAATTGTCAACTCTCTCCTTTGAAGGAGAATAATATTTGTCTCTAGTGGTGATGGCAACGTTGTTCTTGGTAGAGTTACCAGTACACATAAGGACATATGAAGTGGTGGAAGGAGAGGGTTGGTCATGAATGACCAATTGAGCCTGCTATTGAGAAGGGAAAGGTTGTGACAAAATGATAGGAGTGGGAGGTTTTCCGGTCCCTTGAAGGAACTTAGTGACCTCAACGTGTCTTGGAAAGTCTTTCGTGTAGTGATCATCACCATAGATAAGGAAAGGATATCGAGGTTTATGCTTATCCTTATCATCAACAGATTAGGTCTTGGGTTTATTAGATTGCAGATTATTATTTCTATCCTCCTTATTCTTACCCTTTCCTTTTTTAGATTTATTTTTGCCGATAGGGGTGGATTGAACAGAGTTAACCTCAGAAGTTTTGCCGGTGGAAGGAGTAGGAGTCAGAGCACTTTGAAAATTAGAAGCAGGAGATTTGGGATTGCTGTGAGTGGCCGACGTGGATTTAGCGTCAGCATGGAAGGTGCCAATCACACCATCAACATCATGAGAAGATGTTGGGGTTGTTGAGGTAGCGGTGGTAGAAGGCCAAGGAGAATCAGGGAGAAAGTCGTAAAGAGTGCTTGTTTGCAAATAAAGAAGATCTAGGTACTAAGCGCGACTAATCACCTGCTCTTCAGTGACAATGCCACCCATAGAAATATCACCGAAGATTTCATTGATGAATGATTTGGTGAGCCATTCAGCCAATAAATGATCAGGAAGGTCGAGTTTGATCAAACGTCGTCTACGTCTCCACTCATGGATGTGATCAGAAATATGAGTGGTTGAAGATTTCTTAAAGGAACTCAAAATATTGGTTCTTGTCTCGTAGAGGATGGGCAATTGATAATGTGTGAGAAAAGACATGGCAAGGGTGTTGAAGTCGTTAAAGAAACCTCGCGATAATTCAATATACCACTTTGCAGTTGAACCGATGATAGTTGGTTGAAAGAGACATAAGCGAATGGAGTCATCCATCAAAGAGTTGGACAAGCACCAAAGGTGAAAAGTCATGACATGGTTGTTTGGGTCTTCTTCTGGTTTACCGTCGAATTTGGGAATGTCAGACAATAGCTTGGATGGTATGACGGGCCAATGGGGAGAATGTAAGATAGGATCGTTCAAGATTCTATACAAGTCAGGTAGATACAAAGTGGCTAGAAAAGGAAGTTGTCTATTCACTTGAGGGTACTGGTGACTTTGGGGAGGAAGTCCCATCGGTATAGTAGTAGGACCATAAGTAGTCTGCATGTACATGGAGTGTCCTGACAGATTCGGCCGAGGATGTGGAGGCATGTAGCGCATAGGGTTGGGTTGGTTGGGAATTTTCCCTTGAAAAGGGACACTAGACTGAATGTGTGGACCCCAAGTGGAACCCAAAGAACCCAGATACGGCTGGCTCGAGTAAGGGGGTATAAAAGGGTTGCTTTAAGGCTATTGCTACTCGGATGATTGTGGATTTCCTTGGGAAAGGAGATTCCAAAGGTGGGCTAGGAATCCATATGTGTTCGGTCCATACAGTGGGTTATAGAGGCCAACCTGAGGTTTTCCTCCAAGTGGAGGATACTCCCCAGCGTTAGATTTCCCTCCAATGAGAATCTGGTAACCAGAAGTGAGCGGATGATGGGTGCTTCCAATTGGATTGGAGCCACTAGGGCCAAATGCCTTGGAAAAAGGTTGATAAGACCCTCTGGAGAGGACCTGGGAAGGTGTAGGAAAAAAATTGGTAGCAACATTGTACCCAGGTGGAACAAAAATTCCAGAAACTACAGATTGAACCTGAGTAGGGATAGTGGTGAAAGGATTCAAAGCATGATACCCATGAGGGAGCGACAAGATAGGTCTAGATGAGAGTGGTGTTCCAATGGGAGCATGGCTAACCACCACATTCCCAGTAGGAATAGTCATAACGTGTGGGACCATAGTAGAATGGGCCATTTGGAGAGAAAAATTCTAGCTAGGACCAACAGACTGTGTGTTTAGAATGACAGTGATATGGCTAGGTGTACCCGAAAAGTGGTTTGGCGGCACCTTGCAGGTAACATACACTGTGGGTATTTGTGATACAACATGTATATCAACACCTGCCCCTGAGCCGTAAAGGTCCTGCATCGTGCGAGGCGAGCTTCTAAATATGTCGGTAGTCCAAAGAGGATCCCCGAATCTAGGGCCTGAATGGGGTCCGATCAGTATTCCAAAAGTTTCAACAACAAGTTCTTTGGATGAATTCAACCGGAGAATACGTCTCTTGTATCCAGGAGGAATGCAGAAAGCCTCTAGAGAATCAAAAACAATTCAGAAACTTTCTAAAGAGGCAAAACCTTCCTCTTGTGAGGTTACAATGTACTGGACCTCGATCTATTAAGGAGAGACCTCCAGTGACTGAGGGAGTAGAGGGAGGTAATCCTCCATATTTTTGGGAGGAAGTCCTTGGACCCTACGTGAATGGTGTGGAGGGTCGATGTTGGCTGAGCCAAATATTTTACGCAAAAAATCTATGGCCAGCTATGAAAACAAACAAC
>JZKD02S2082898.1:8213-20888 GCA_000966675.3 Picea glauca | reverse complement strand
CTTCATAGCTCCTGTCTATAGGAAATGGTATGGATTATGAATGGAATGAATGAGTGAATGATTGGAAAGAATGAGAATTACAATAAATTCCCAACATTATATATGCATGTTCCCTTTTTGACACTTGGAACTCAAAGAACTACTATGTCCCCCACTTGTAATTTGTTCCTTTCATTTAGGAACTTAGGATAGAATAATAATATAAGAATTTAAGACTTAGGAATAATGTTATTTTATTCTTTGTCTTAAGCCCCCTTGACTTAGTCACCTTTCTTAGGCCCTTATCCCCCTTTCCCTCTCATGGAGTCCTAACCCCCTATACTATTTCATCTGACTTTGTCTGCAATACTGATGTATTTTATTAATATTTCTGAGTGTGATTACATATTAAATTTGTTAGGCTTGTCTCCCTTTCAACTCATAGGCTCCCTGGTCTAAATCACACAAGTACTCTAGCCTCAAAACATATATGTACAAAAGAACTCTAGCCCAAACATCCTGGCTCACCAGCCTATAAAATGTATGTGCATTTACAACTGGGGATCAACCTAGGGGTATCACATTCCTCTCCCCCTTATTTATGCATTGTTCTCAGTTAATTATATACACATGTACAATCAAAAGTATTCAAAAATATGTGGGTACTCCTCCTGCATGTCATCCTCATGCTCCCATGTTATATCTTCAAGACCACAACATGTCCACTAGAGCTTTACTAGTATTATTGCTCCATTCCAGAGCAACTTGACTTTTCTATCTGATATGCATGCTAATTGAACTTGGAAGTCTCGTTCTTTGTCCACCTCGATCACTTTCCAATGAATTAAATGATTAGCATCAAGCACATACATTTTAAGAAAAGATACATGGAATACATTATGAATGCACATGGATGGAGGCAGTGAAAGCATGTTTTGAACAGGTCCAATTCTCTCAAGGATTTCAAATATTCCACAATATTTTGTTTCCAACTTCGAACAGTTCCCCCACTTCAAGGAACTTCCATTGGCCTTCACTTTTAAGAACACATGGTCACCCTCTTTAAACTCTTTCTGTGTTCTACCTTTATCAACATAAAAAAAAATTCTGTCTTGGGAGAACTTTAAATTTTGATTTTTTTTCACAATCTTCTTTTCCATTTCTCAGAGCAATTCTGCCCCAACAACTTCTCTTTCTGTTGGGTTGTCCGAGCTCACTGGTGTGTTTCACTTTCTTCCATATAATGTTTCAAAAGGGATCATCTTCAAAGATGTCTGACACCCATTATTATAAGAAAATTCCACTAAGTGTAGATAATATTTCCATTTTGATGGTTTATCCATCACGTACATCCTTAGCATATCCTCAATCACTTGATCGACCCTTTCTGTTTTCCAATGTAATTTTGGGTGATATATTGTGCTAAAATTTAAATTTGTCCCAAATTCTTTAAATAATCCTTTCTAGAAATTTGACATGAATTTGGGATCTTTGTCAGAAATAATTTCCTTAGGAACACCATGTATCCTAGCAATTTCTCTCATATAAATATCTGCAATGTTATTTTCCTTGTGAGTTAGCTTCACTAGAATAAAATGAGGAGATTAATTTATCTTATCTACCACAACCATTATGGAATCATGTTACTTCAATGTTATTCTGGGAAGCTTGGTAATAAAATCAATTGTTACAACTTCCCATTTCCAATCAGGAATGGAAAATGGATGTAGCAATCCAATTAGATGTATGTGCTCATCCTTTACCTTTTGACATTCTAAACATCTGGTTATGTAATCATCCACCTTTTTCTTCATACTTCTCCAAAAAATTGGCTCTTTACGACTGCAATTGTTTTCTGGTATCCTGGGTGCCCAGCATAAGGCACATTATGCATTTCTCTTAGCACTATATTTTTAAGCTCCTTAGATTTAGGAAAATATACTATGCCATGTACATGAGGATTCCATTCTCTCTCAACTCATAATCTTTAATTTTCTACTAAAAATTACTTTGTTGTAATGTTTCTTTTGTTTGCAAATAATGTTGATCTAATTTTGCAGCTTCCAAAATTCCATCTTTCAAATCAGATTTGTACATTCTAATGGTTGTAGCATGCATCTCACACACCCTCCTGTTGATTGCATTAACCACCTTATTCTCTTTGTCTTTGATATGCTTTATATCAAAATCATACTCACTGAGGAATTCTATCCATCTAATTTGTCTAACATTCATAGTTGGTTTTCCAAACAAATATTTCATACTACTATGGTATTTCCTTAGATCATATATTTTTCCCATAAAATATTGTCTCCACATATTTAAGATATTGACTATGGCTTCAAATTCTAAATCATGTGTGGCATAGTGTCTCTCATGTTTCTTCAACTTCCTTGACTCATAGAAATTAACATGCCCATTTTGGGAAAGGACACTGTCAAGCCCTTCCTTGCATGCATCAATGCACACAATAAAATCTTCATTAGGATCATCAATATTTATGATTGGTGCACTTGTCAATAAGTTCTTCGAGTGATGAATTTGTTTTTCACAATTAGAGGTCCATTCACTTTTCACATCATTATTTTCCAAGAAGTGATTGGGTGTGCAATATTTGAAAAACCCTGAATAAAACTTCTATAATAACTTGCAAGCCCCATGAATGATCTCACCACTAAGGCATTCCTTGTTACTCTCCATCCCTCAATGGATTTTATCTTCTTAGGATCCACTAGTATCCCTTCCTCTGAAATAATATGGCCCAAATAATGAATATGCCTCTAATAAAATGAGCACTTGCTCAATTTGGCATACAATTGATTCTCCCTCAATACTTGTAGCACTATCCTTAAGTGTTGTTGATTCTCTTCTTTACACTTAAAATAGATTAGTATGTCATCTAAGAAGACAATGACAAATTTATCTAAGTAATTTTTGAAGATACAATTCATCAATCACATGAAGATAACGGGTTCATTTGATAACCCAAATAGCACCACTACAAACTCATAATAGCCATGCCTTGTTCTACATTTTGTCTTGCTGACATATTCTTCTCTAATCCTCACTTGATGGTATCTTGACCTAAGGTCAATCTTGGAGAATATATTTGCATATTTCAATTGATCAAAAAGATCATCTATCATTGACAAAGGATACGTGTTCTTCACAATCACCTTGTTAAGTTTCCTGAAATCAATGCATAGTCTCAAGGTTCCATCCTTGTTTTTCACAAATAACACTAGGGCACCCCAAGATGACACACTCGAGAATATATCTCTTTTTCAAAAGTTATTTCGATTGCATTTGCAATTATTTTAGCTATGGCATACTCAACATATAAGGAGTCTTGGACACTAGGGTTTCTTCAGGCATTAAATTAATGGAGAAATCAATATATCTCTTTGGTGGCAACCCCGGTATCTCTCTAAATACATCCTCAAATTCTTTTACGACTGCATAGTCTTCAATGCTTGGAAGTTTATCTTTATTTCCCTCTTCCATATGCGCTGCAAATATTTGGCATCCTTTCTGGAAACTTCTTTTCAGCTGGAAGGATGAAATTTCTGTAATTAATATTTCCCTTCGAATAACTTCAATTGTTCTCAAGTTCCCTTCTTCATCCAAACAAGTGAATTCCTTATTGTAGCAATCTTGGACAACATGATCCTTATCCAACCAATCCATACTAATCAAGAAATAATATGAACCCAATGGTATGATGTTCAAATCTTCTTTGGTTCTCATCCCATTCATGCCCATTAGACAATCCTTGACCAACTCATTGATTCTTCTTTTATCTCCTATAACTAACCGAACTAGGAAATATTTCTCATGCTTGCTTCTTTGCAAAGTAAATATTTCCACCAACTTAGGATCTATATAACTATGAATATCTCTTGAATCAATTAAAATAACTATAGGTTGATCATTGATCTTACCTTCCACTTCAATCATATGAGACTGAAATTCAGCTTGCTTATTTTCCAAGGCTGCATAGATCCTTGACACTATTTTTACCATGTATTCAACTATATCAACCTATTGTACATTTTGAATAGTCTTCACTCTTTCTCCTCCGTGAGGGAAAACTCTATACGTGTTCTCTCCCTCACAACCCCAACATTTAATAGGATATTGCCTTGTCCTTTTTCCCAATGTTTCTGTCATTTTGGGTTCATTTTGGGTTGGCTATCCCTGAGAAATATTTCTAAAGAATGATGTCTTGTATCATTTATTTCTTTTCTCCATCTTGTATTTCTTCTTGTCAACCCAAGATCTCTAAACGGTTGATCCTCCTCTATGTTTATCATAAAAGCATTTGGATCTTCTTATTTCTTCCTCCAATGTCTTGGTATCATCATATTGTATCTTATCACTGTAGATTGAAGGTATCCCACTCAGGAACCTTTAAAACTTGACCTAATCATCCTGGATAAAGTCAAAATACTTCAAAAGTTGTATGAATGATCTCTCATACTCATCCATGGTCATGCTCCTAGGCTTGATTTTGAACAACTCCTTCATCATCCTATCATAATAACGCTTGAAACATTATTTATTCTGAAAATACTTTTTGAACTTCCTCCAAGTGATTTTCTTCTCATCAATGTGCTTTACTTGCATGAGTTAGTCCCACCACATTGATGTTTTTCCCTTGAGAAGGTAAATTGAAATTCTATCTTCTGCCTATGAGGAATAATTGTGCAATTAGAAATACTTCCTCATCCCCAACAACCAAGCCTCTGCATCCTCATATTTCTTGTTCTCACCATCAAAGGTAAGAGGTTTTATATTTCCCATCTCCCCTTGCAGTTCATCCACTCTAGACCTCCTCTTATGCTTTCTGACAGGAGATAAACTTGGCCTACTTTCAGCTCTTCTAACACAATGTCTTGGTGAGTGATGACGATGTCTACCAACACTTATAGATTCTTCCTTTTTGGTACGAGATATGTGATCCTTTGACTTACTTGAATTTGCCTCCTTATCCACCTTCTTCTATATCTCGTTCAAGCTCTGCAACAACTTGATGTTGATGTCATTATGTTTCTCCTGATATTTCATAAGCTTCTCATTACCAATTTTATAGCTCAACACATCTCTTTGCAGACTCTTTATTGTCTCGACTAAATTTATGCTTTCTTGTTTTCCTTCTTCGTGTCCATTTGATTCAGTTTCTACATTACCCATGATGACATACAACCCTCTGAATTTCTCATCATGGATGAAGGATCCTTGTGCATCTTCCATATATGTGGTCTCTATGTTCATTATGCTCTATTTGTGCCCTTAATTCTACAAAATGTGCATGCAATAAGATTTTTTAGACAAAATAATGAAACAATTTTGTAAAATTATGCACAATTCTGCCATTTAGTACACCAAAAATGTTCTTTCTGATTGTTTGTGAATTCTACTGCTCAATTCAAATTTATGAGTGCATATATGGATTTTTCTATCCAAAACCTTTCCAATGACTTCTTCTTTTCTCAATTCTGAGTTTTGAGCATAAAGTTTTGGTCTTTTGAATATTGTCACTTTACCCCTTTTGCACACCTTTCAATCAAGTGCAATTAATCCCAGACACCAACTTATGTCACATGTAGAGGTAAAACTGTCAAGAAACAGAGAAAATTTTGTAGGAGGATGAGGTAATATTAATGGTAGGGATTTCATAACAAATCTTAGATTGCCAATCTAATGCTTCAGTAAAAAAACCATTGCAATCTACAAATGATAACTTTGCCCCTCCACACCTTCTCTTGGCTTAGCAATTTTAGCCTTGTTCATGCATCCCTTCAGGAACTCGTTTGGGATTTTGAAAAAATATCAATTGGGTTTCTTCATGCCTACAACTCACATAATCTGTCCAAATTTCATCTTCATTCGGGCTCTAGGCTGCTCGCTACAACATGCTAAAGTTTTGATTGTTTTCCCCTTTTAGCACTAAATGCTACATGGATATTTTCTTCCATCCTACATAATTTCTAGTACCCAGATTTCAAATATGGCTCCATGGATGTATTCTATGGTCCATGAGATTTTCGTATACTTATCGTATGCCCCAAACCAACTTCTGAGCAAGGAGTTATGCCCTCTGGAAGTGAACTAGTACCCAAATTATACCTAGTGTTGTTTAGGTTGTAACTTCCTCATACAAGCTATGTTTTGTAGTCAGATAGCTCGTTGGAAAGATCTCTATGAGATATCTTATTTAAGCCGCAAAGACATAGTGTAGTAATGATACAGTTTATTCTCATGGGTTTTTAGTACCTAAAAACATCATTTAAGACCTCAAAAAGGCCTTGCAATATTATGACCTTCAAAACCCTAATAATTTTCTAAGAATTTGACTAGTTTCTACTGACATGGTTGTTGATGTGGAATTTTGGGTCCACATGGGACCTTGAGGTGATTCCATTTCATACATGTGGCCACCCTATCCCTGCCTCATCATTTCCCACCTTCCTCTGTCTCTCTTTCCCCTTCTTCTTCCCTTCTATTTCCTCTTTCCTCTTTCACATTTATCACATTTTGTAATTAATAAAATAATTATATTTATGGGCCCACCCATACTGACTACCCACCTGGAACAAGGGTCCCACCTTTTCTTGAATAATTCCACACAACACCCTCTCATTAGTCATGGGTATGGGCAGGTCCCATCCCATGCCCCTTTTCCTTTGACACATAAACTCGTCCCCACCCCAGATCTAACAAAGAAGTTCGGTGAATGATCGAGGATGCATTATGCAGTTAACATCGCCAACATGCATGAGAATTAACACCCCCTCACCGATGTGAACCAAAAATTTGCCAATGGTGCATGGCATGTCTTTATTAGTTTCACATCGCCAAAGAATTTTTGGAAAATTGTTTGTCGATGATGCGAAACCACTTGTGGTTTCGATCAATATCGCCTCGCCTATTGTGGAGCCCAGGTCAGCCTCAGGACCACCACCACACACTGAAAAACCCCAAACCTACCTCCGACCCTCCATTGTGGCAGTCCACGTCACTCAACACATGGCCCCAATGTCACCACTGATTTCATGTATGGAAAATCCCCAAAATTTTCAAAATTTCCCAAATTTATAAAAAAAAAAGCATATTTTCAAAAAGATTGTCAGGGTTGCCATGAAACTCTAAAACTAAGCTTTTTGTGGCCATTTTTGGCCCTATGAATGTCAATTCAAACTCTGCACTCGAAATTCTACACTCCCATGTCGAATTTTCAATGAATTTCACTATAGAAATTGGGGCTTTTAGCCAATTTCTCCCAATTTCTCTCTAGCTTCTTTGTAATCTCCAAAACTTGACCAATTAGATACTCGAAAATGCTCAAACAAAGGTAAAAATTGGGGATTTTAACCCTTGGGATCAATTCCTTCAAATTCCTCATGAATTTGTTTCCAATCTCATTGGATAAATTTGGACAAATAGTTTACAAACATACTCTAAGCTTAACTCTGCAATTTCAGGTTCCGCGTGCTGAGTCTGGCCCATGCAGGCTCAATGTTGAACCTGTGGTTCTGATACCACAATTTAACGTCTGCGGCCTCCAAGTTGAGTCACATCACACAATAACTATTCTCTGATACCATTTGTTAATTACCATGCCTTGCATATGTTGTTCTAACAACATAAAATGCATGCATAAATATATAAAAATATACCATAACAAATTTAATATAATCAACCACGCATAAATGATTATAAACACATAAAATACATTTGTATTTTAATTAAAATCACCAACTGGCAGCAGACGTTCCTCCTAGCCGTAGACTCTGTTGTTCAGACACTCTCAACAACAAGTCACCCTCGAGTTGAGGCTATGACTCCATGAGGGAAAAGACTACCTAAGCCAAACTAAGGTCTAACAGACAACACAATAAAATGACAAGCACACATGCCAACTCCAACACCAATTCTCAGTTCACAGTCTCTCATTCCCCACAGCCTGTCCCACCCAAGGAAGTGTACCCCTTCACTACTTCATAGTCCTTTGACTATCCCTCTTCCCTTCTAGGGCTTTAGAAACAGACCAGCCATGAAGTCTTAGATCTCTATGGCACTTGGAACACAAGGCTTCTCAAGGAATTACAATGCCCACTAGGCCAACACACAAGGAAACCTATTCCCAACAATTCTCTCACCTAATGAGAGTGCTCCACGGGCCTAACAACCTGTTTCTTCAACCCAAACCACCAAGGATTTATTGGGTAACAATGAACTTCACATATCCTCTCTCTAAACAATGGAATGCTTTATGGATGGAATGAATGATTGAATGATTGGAAAGAATGAGGATTATACAAAATTCCCAACATTATATATGCATATGCCCTTTTTGACACTTAGCACTCAATGAACTACTTTGTCCCCCACTTGTAATTCGTTCTCTTCACTTAGGGACTTAGGATAGCATAATAATTTAATACTTTAGGACTCCTTGGTTGAAGCCCCCTTGAATTAGCCCCCTTTCTTAGGCCCTTAGCCCCCTTTCCCTCTCGTGGAGTCCTATCTCCCCATACTCTTTTCTCTTACTTGGTCTGCAACAATGATGTATTTTATTAATATGTTCAAGTGTGATTACAGATTAATTTTGTTAATATCGTTGGCATTTCAACTCATAGGCTCCCTGGCCTAAATCACATAGGTACTCTGGCCTCAAAACATATGTGTACAAAGAAACTCTTGCCCAAACATATTTTCTCACCACCCTATAAAACATATGTACATTTACAATTGGGGATCTACCTAGGGGTATTACACGCCAAATCTAACTTGTCTAAATTCCAAACTTGAGGGGACTTTAAAAAAAAAACTAATCATGGTTGGGTCCAAGAAAAGAAATTGTGTAAGATATGAAGCATGGAGTGCCTAATTAACCAGTATCGACAAACTTGAAGCCACAATAAAATACAATGAAATAACATACTAGGTTTAGAAAAAGGCTTGTGTTAATGATCAAACATAAAGATTGGAATGTGTGAAAATTCACTGATCCAAAAGGGTTTATCAAATTTAGATTAATGATGCACCAAGTCCATAGAGAAAATTTCCCTTCCTAAAATGCGTAGAACTTCAAATACCATCTTGGAGGATTCTTTGAAGTACAATTTATTTCGACATAAAAACACAAAAAAAGGAATTCCATGGGGTAGAACATGTTGTGGAATTATACCAAAGAGAACAACATGCCGAGACCGCTCTACCCACAGATTTGAAATGCCATTCATTTTTTCTTTAGTGCATCATCAATCCCCTCGAAGGAAAACACAAGAGTTCCTTTATCTATTGTTGTCATACTACCACATAGAACTCAAAAAATAATCGTGTATCTTCTTATACAACGTCTCCTTCCCTTGCTTCCCTTGAGCATTCTCCTTCACCCGCTTTGGTGTATGCTAATTTATTTGTATGTTTTTGGTTTGTTATGGTGGCATTAACACTCTTATGGTTGAATTTTTTTTTTCCGAAAGTGATTAAAATTATCATAACTTAGTTTTCAATTGACAGTGAGGACAATTATCATTGACTACTATCAACGAATGTAGGTTGATCATCACCATTATTTAAAGAAAAACACACCCCTTGAAATGACCGACTAGTGGTTCATAGGGGAGTATAATTTCACTTGTGTGAGATGCCTCTAAGTCTTGGGTCATTAACTTGTTTCCTTATGTCCAAGGAAGATGAGTTCTTAGCCAATTAGAAGTAGTTTTAGGTCCTACGTTAAGACCAATTGGTAGTTTCAACACATGACATCCACAAGAAACCTGGTATCCCATGTTGGCATGGGTGAGGCTAGAGCAGGTAAGTCACGTAGTTTCAAGTAACATTTTTCCTTAATCCCATACATGAACCCACATGCTAAACCTAATTGTACTTTAACCTCTTACTATTCAATATTGTTAAATAATAATTTGGATTTCCTTACTAAAACTTCGAGAATTATTTACTAAAACTTTGGAAAAGTAGGTGTTAATGGGATGCGAGAATTATTTACTAAAACTTCGGAAAAGTAAGTGTTAATGGGATGCGAGAATTATTTACTAAAACTTCGAGAATTATTTACTAAAACTTCGGAAAAGTAAGTGTTAATGGGATGCGAGAATTATTTACCAAAACTTCAGAAAAGTAAGTGTTAATGGGATGCGAGAATTATTTACTAAAACTTCAGAAAAGTAACTGTTAATGGGATGATGATCTATGTTTTCAAATATTATTAACTAATAGTTTCCATTAGCTAAACATCTTGAAAGTTAATTATGAAACAATAATTTGGATTTGCTAAAAATTCGGGAAAGTAGGTGCAATTAATCCCAGACACCAACTTTTGTCACTTGTAGAGGTAAAACTATCAAGAACAACAAAAACTTTTGTATGAGGTGAGGTAATATTAATGGAATGTATTTCATAACAACTCTCATATTACCAATCTAATGCTCTAGTAAAAAACTGTTGCAATCTGGAAATGATAAGTTTGCCCCTTCACACCTTTTCTTGGCTTAGCAATTTCAGCCTTGTTCATGCATCCCTACACAAACTCATTTGGGATTTTGAAAAAATTTAAATTGGGTTTCTTCATGCCTACAACTTTCACAATATGTCCAAATTTCACCTTCATTCGGGCTCTAGGCTGTTGGTTATAACCTGCTGAAGTTTTGATTGTTTTCCCCCTTTAGCACTGAATGCTACAAGAATATTCTCTTCCATCCTACATAATTTCAGGTACCCAAATTTCAAATATGTCTCCATGGATGTCTTCTATGGTCCATGATATTTACATAGACTACTCTTATGCCCCAAACCAACTTCAAAGCAAGGAGTTATGCCCTTTGGAAGTGAATTGGTACCCAAATTATACCTAGTATTGTTTAGGTTGTAACTTCATCATACAAGCTATGTTTTGCGGTTGGAATAGCTCATTGGAACTTGGAAATATCTCTATGAGATATCTTATTTAATTTTCAAATACATAGTGTAGAAATAATACACTTTGTTCTCATGGTTTTTCACTTCCTAAAATCGTCATTTAGGGCCTCAAAAAGGCCCTGCAATATTATGTATTTCAAAACCATGATAATTTTTTGAGAATTTGACTGGTTTCTATTGACATGGTTGTCTATGTGGAATTCTAGGTCCACATCGTACCTTGAGGTGATTCCATCTCATCCATGTGGCCACCCTATCCCTGTATCATCATCCCCCACCTTCCTCTTTCTCTCTTTCCTCTTCTTCTTCCCTTCTCTTTCCTCTTTCCTCTTTCACCTTTATCGCATTTTATAATTAATAAAATAATTCTATTTATGAGCCCATATGTATCGACTACCCACTTGGAACACACCTAGCCTTGAATGGGACAAGGGTCCCACCTTTTCTGGAAGAGTTCCACGTGGCGCTCTCTCATTAGTCATGGGAATGGGTGAGTCCCATCCCACGCCCCTTTTCCTTCAACACGCGAACTCATCCCACCCCAGATCTAACAATGGAGGTTGATGAATGATCGACGATGGACGATGAATTTCACATCACCAACATGCACAAATATTAACACCCCGTACGTGATGTGAACTCAAAAAGTACCAATCGTGCGTGGCACACCTTTATTGGTTTCACATCGCCAAAGAATTTTTTGAAAACTATTTGCTCACGATGAGAAACCACTTATGGTTTCGGTCAATATCTCCTCACCTATTATGGCACCCACATCACCCCTAGGCCCACAACCACACATTGTAGACACCCAACCCTACCTCCAACCTACCATTGTGGCAGTCTACATCACTCGACACAGAGCCCCAATGTCACCGCTGATGTCATGTACGAAAAATCCCCAAATTTTCCAAAATTTCCCAAATTTCCCAAATTTACAAAAAATGATTATTTTCAAAAATTTTGTCAAGGATTCCATGAAACTCTGGAATTAATCTTGTTTTTGTCAATTACGTCCCTGTGCATGTCAATTCAACCTCTGCACTTGAAATTTGACACTCTCGTGACGAATTTTCAATGAAATTCACTATAGAAACTGGGGCTTTTTCCCAATTTCTCTCTAGCTTCTCTATAATGTAAAAACTTCGACCACTTGAAAACTTGAAAATTCTCAAATGGAGGTTAAAATTGGGGATTTTAACCCTTGGGATCAATTCCTTCAAATTCCTCATGATTTGTTTTCCAATTTCACTAGTGTAATTTTGACAAGTAGTTTGCAGACATCTTGATGCAGACCCTCCTTCTCTCCTAAGGATTGCGTGACCTCCTGGTCTAGGATCGATGAAGAAACTAAGTATTATTGACTCTTTGTCCCTCAAGAACCTAAAATCCAATTAACATGGCCTCTTTCCCTTAAATCACAGGTTATATGGAACCCACGGCTTTCTCCTTAACGTGTTTTAGCTTCAGCATGTTTAGACGCTAACTCTCCTGGTTAAGCCCCTCCCTTTATGTGACTAAAGTTGTGACCAATCGCCTAATTGAAAGGCACGTCGCGACTCCATGTATCAGGAATTTGCATGCAAGTCACTCTGACTCTCCCGACTTCAGAAATCCCAACAGCAGCCTAGCGCATGCTATCCCCTCTATTCCCCTTCACCGATGTCACCCTTCACTATGATTGTGGGCCAATATTTCGAGCACTTCATGAATTCGCGTCTCGTGGGTTCACACTTCACGAGTCATCTC
>JZKD02S2082865.1:25175-42149 GCA_000966675.3 Picea glauca | reverse complement strand
GTTGTTGTGATTGGAACGACGCAAGAGCATCGGAGCAGAGCAAGGAACAACAGAGATTAAAGGAGAGCGTTCATAAGGTATGTCCGCCATCCATTTCTCTTAGTTCATTTCAATATTCTAGATCTAGGGAAAGAGTAGTATTCTGTCACGTTTTGTTCCAGATCCAGGTGGATCTGGGGAGATTGGCTTGTGTCCGCACTCACGAATTTATCCAGAAACAATTATTTACTGTAATCTTGTTCAAGGCTCTAAAATCTACACTCATGCACCATGTACCATCTTTCTTTGGTACTAAAAAAATTGGTGACCTACATGGTGATGTTATTGGCATGATAACCCCTTTGTCAAGCAACTCTTGGAATTTTTTTTTAATTTCATCATTCTCCATGACTGACATCATGTACATGCCAATGTTTGTAAGAGGAAAATCTTGTTGCAATTGGATCTCATGTTGGATACCTCTTTTAGGAGGCAATCCTTTTGGTTCCTGACACATATCATCATATTGGTTAACAACCTCATATAAATCAGATTTTAACTTTGCATCACATCCTTGGAAAGATTTTTTTTCAACATTGTCTTTGGGTTTGATCATCAAGAGTATAAAGTTCTTACTAGCAATGACTAATCTCTTCATTTCTCCAGCATTTACAAGTGAAAAATTCAACTTCTTTTTATGTGCTCTAACAATGTACTCAACTCCATTTTTAAACAAATGATATTTTTTTTCATGACGATGAAAGATGGATCTCCTATCATATAAATATGGGCTTCCCAACACAATACCACAAATATCCAATGGAATAACATCAAGCTCTACCTCATCTATAAAGTTTGTAGTGATAGCAAATCTAAGTTTACACCTTCTTGTCACGTGTAATTTGGGATTGTCACATTTCCAACCTAGAGGATATGGTTTAGGATGAGGAGTTGTTTCCAAATGCAATTTCTTGACAATGTCTTCAGAAATGAGGTTTGCTTGTGATCCAGTATCAAATAGAGTATTTATCTTTGTATTCTTTGAAATAAACCTTATGTGGAAAATCTTTATTCTTTCTTTTTCATGTTGCATTTCATTGAGGCTACTACTTGAAAAACTAGTACAGGCAATAGAGTCCTTACCTTGAAAACCCATGGTTGTGATTTTTGTTTCATCTCCAGAATCAGATCCTAAATCATGTTGTTTAGTTGCAATAGTATTTGGTTTCACTTTTTTGTTGAACTTTTTGGGTCTCTTTTCAGGATGAAGTTTCCAACAATGGTCTTCATCATGGCCATATTTTGAACAATGTTTACATGTGAGTTTTTCTCCCTCATTCTTGATTGAATAATTCTTCTTTCCATTTCATTTGAATTTCATCTTTCCTTTGTCTCCATTATAAAATGTATTCTTGCTTCCCTCTTGAGGATCATTCCTCCATATTGCTTCTAAATGAGTTGCATGTACACAAACTTCATCTATATTTGTATGGTTAAACATACGAATTGTGTGTCTGAAGTAGCTATGAAATCCTCCAATGTATTTGAGTAAATTTTCTTGAGAAGATAAATCTATACCCAAAATCAAATATCTTCTTCTAAATTCTTGAGTGTAGCTTTGAACACTTTTCCCTTTATCTTTCCTAAAGTTTTTCCAATCCATAATAGCTTTATGCATGTATGCTAATGGATAAAATTTCCTTTTAATTGCAACAATAAAATCATTCCAAGAGGATAAATTTTACCATGTTTCTTCATGTCCTCTTGAGTTTTGGCTTCCCACCAAATGAGTGTTGCACTTTCCAATCTAACAGAAGCAATATGAATCTTAGTTTCATCTTCTTGGATTATTTTTATCCTATAATACACTTCAATTTAACAAATCCAATTATCCAACTTCTCAGCATTTACCTCTCTATTGTACATAGGGAATTCAAACTTAATATCAAGCTTAAGCAAAGGATTTTGTGGAGGAATTTTACCATGTTCTTTTGCGGAATTTGGAGACGATTGTGAAATGGTAGAAGAAGTGGAATATGAAGGTGAAGATGGTGGAGTGTCACCATTTCCTCCATTCTCTTTTGGAGTCTTATCACCATTATATTGATTACCTCTTGGAGGATTGGAGCTTTCACCTTGCAACCTTACATTCCTTTACTCGAATAAAACTTTTACCATTTATATCATATCATAAAAGGATTTTCTGAAAGTTTCATCTTATGAAGTAGGAATTTCATGACTCTCCTCATGAGCCATACTTGGTGAATGCCTCCTTGAATATTGAGGTGAATGTATGGATCTCCTTCTTGAAAGTTGAGAACTTGTCTCTACAAGTTTCCCTTCTCCTATTGTGAGCTTCAACCTTCTAAGAATCAGAAAACAAAACACTTGCAAACAATCAAACCTTCAAAAACCTTTTCTCTGATACCAACTTGATTTGAAAATGAAAAAAGGTTTTTGTATACAAATTTGCAAGTGGAAAATGTATGTATATTGGGAAATTGGATCAAGTTGCAAGAACATGAAAATATTGAGTTTTTATACTTTAAATGAAAATAATAAACAATCATAAACAACCATAAAAAGTGAACACATAACACAACAAAATGATAAAGGATTTCACCCCTCTCTTGGGCTACATCCCCTGGTCTAGCTTCCAATGGATCATTTTCAATATATTCTCAAAGTGTTAAAATGAGTGCCTTACAATGCTTATAATGCAAAATAGATGGCTCCAATGGCTCGAGAATGTCCAAAAACCTCTAGATGGGCTCTTCATGCACCTGGTTTGGCCAAAAAATGAAGAAAATACCCTTCCTGGAAGTTTTTCCCCAATACTTGTTGTCTCTGCTCTCTAAAACACACCCAGAATACACCAACAACCAAAAACCTGGATTCCATGCACCAACCCTAACTCCCTGCACAAATATGGGTCATGGGTGGATTTGTTGCACCATTAGCGGAATTGGCGCCTTAATTGCGGAGGTTATTATCGTATGGGGGGTATGTGTCTAGGTGTTGGGCTAACTACCTGCACCCATCAGCCTAAATTTCTTCCCTTTTCTCATGCTTGATCACGTGTCAAACTATGGGAAATGATCGTGTCTATGGGCTGGGCCCCCAACTCCCCCCTGTGCTCTGGTTGTATGGTGTGTTGTCGCAAAAACAAGTGACCACGGGATGGGGCTAAGCCCCAACCCTTTTTCCACCGGATTTATCCACTCTGTAAATTCAAATAATATATGTGCCACTATAGATTAAGAAAAAATTGGTAGGAGGGTTGGTGGCCTAGCCTACACAGAGTCTCTTCCCCCTTGCCCGGAGGTCGCGAGTTCAACCCCCGCGAAGCCCATATTTTGCACAACGACGGGTGCCACGCGGCGGCCCTGAGTGGGCCACATGACACCCCAACATTAGTCCACCTAGCGACTACCACCTACCACGTGTCAAAAAGTGGTTGGTCCATGTCATCTTCCCACCAAATCTCTTGCCCAGTCAGCAGTCCAATCATCCATGCCACATCATTTGTATGGTCTGCATAGCCAACCTGTACGGACTCCACAATCAACAATTTTGCATGTTTGGAAAAATGGACAGAATGTGATATCTCAACCATACAGACTTCATTTGAGCCCATTCAAGTTGAGTTTGTATTGTGAGAATTTTATCTACGCAATGGTACCATTTTCACATATTTTTGAACACTTTGATTTTTGAGCTATTTTTTATCCCCTGGATCAATCATCTCCACTTACAGGGCTGCTTGTTGTTCCCTTTCATCCATAAATTTAGGAGCATTAATTGGGGTTTATTTTTCTTTAATCTCTTCGATAACCTTATTTTAGTCCTTGAGTGTTTGCGCGATGATTTGGATCTATTTTGTCGCATTGTTCATGACTTCCTGTCCGCTGTCTTGAATTCTTGTCAAGACTTCCTTCAATTTTTTCTCTAAATTATATCTGTGTTTCTTCTCTTCTTTCGTTTCCAACTTTACCTGCTTGATGACCAGTTCTAGGGCATCATTTCCATATCTATTTGTTTTCAATTCCTTCACGTCTGTTCTAGCTCACGATTACACTTCCTACATGACACTGACTTGCAGTCTGTGCAGTGCTTTTGTTGGTATTTGAGATAATACCAACTATACTTGTGCCAAGTCTTTGAGTTATGTATGGTCTATGGTCTCGTCCACCTGCAGCATATTTGTTTTTATTTGGAAGCTTGGACTTCCTTACACTATGGTCTAGATGGTGTCTTCCTCGTTCTATGCGATCCTTTCCTCTGCTTCAATCACCCGGGGGATCGGATCTATTCCCCTTTCTTTCCTCTGCACTACTTGTATTTTCTCTAGGACCTGGTTGATATCATCCAAATATTTTTGTATCCTTCCTCTCTGGTTCTCAACCAGTTCAAAATCCTCCCTTGCGCGATCATGTACTCTCTCTGTGACAATATCAGCATCATCCTTGTTGATTGTATACTATGGGATCTATTTATGGGCCTTGTTCTTCTTGTGCACCCCCCTGTATGTATAATTGGTCGTTTGGGTGGACCTATTTCTTGTGGAGTAGTTATCGAAGGGGTTTCATGCATCATTGTGTCCCCCCTTCCTTGTTCTTCCTAAGCCACAACAATGTCCTTCTTTCCTATCTACGCATCCCTCTTTGGGGCACTTCCCTTCTATTGTGTTGGCTTTTGGATGGACTTTCCTTGCTTTGTCGGTTTCTTGGGTGTTTTGTTGCCTCCTGAAGGCATCTTGAATGACCCTGCTTCTACCTCCTTTCCCTTGGGAATTTCCCTAGTAATGACTGGGATCTTCTAATCATCCTTCCAGTCTCTCATCACTATTTCAAATTCCTATGCATTAATGCAGAAGTGAAGTTTAATCCATTCCTTCTCTATATCCCTACGCACTTGGATCCACATGTTGTGTCGGGTAGCCCTAAAGTTGGCTACCCATCGATACTGC
Source organism: Picea glauca (assembly GCA_000966675.3). Taxonomy (NCBI): domain Eukaryota; kingdom Viridiplantae; phylum Streptophyta; class Pinopsida; order Pinales; family Pinaceae; genus Picea; species Picea glauca. Next base: position 37,201 of record JZKD02S2082865.1, on the reverse strand, counting down.
ACGACCATCTCCGAAGTGATCCTCCAAGTGTTGTCTATGATGTCTTGAATGTCACTAAGATGTTAAGCAAAGGTGTCAGCATTTCCACTTCTTTGCTTGGGTTTGAAGTGCTTCCCATTGGTGTGTACCATGTTGCATGACAATGGCCTACTCTATCACAAAAATAGGTGTAAGGAGGCTCTTTCCACCCAGTTACAACTATCAGTATGAACAATCAAGAGTAGTGTAACTTTGTTCCCAAGTATTGTGTATCTTTGCAGTCGTCTAGGAACAAGTTTAGTAAATATGGGGTGTAGTTGATCATGGTGTCATTTTTTCATTGTGTTTCTATTGCGACTACCCCTGCAGGTACCTCCTCCTTACGACATTTGCGTAGCAATTTTCATACCATTAGTTTCAGGGCCATCCTCGTGGTTGTGTCATTGATTCTCTTGATAATAACTATGTGTGAGCCTCTTTCCATCTCATATGTCTTCTTCATCTCATCCGCGATAGTTTTTTCTTTGGTTTTGTCATCTAGGTACTGCGTGGGACTCTCACCCATTGATGGAAGACTTGTGATGAAGGAAATGAGTTCTACGTCAATGGAGACAGGTTCTTCAAACCATAATAATACTCCATGGAGGACTGCCATCAACTCCTTGACGCATTTATTCACCTCTTTCACCCTGTCGAAGTTGATCCAAGTGGATATCAGTGGCCACCCACCTTTTCCAACTGGCTCAAAATAGTTTTCTGGCAATTTTGGTAATTTACTATTTTTAGTAGTTTTTCGGGTCCTAGAACTTTTGAAGTCGTTTTGAGGCCCTAAATGATGTTTTTTTGGGGAAATGGGGAAGAACATGGAAGTTCCATTTATGCTTCCCCCAAAATGAATCTCCTCGACGATACCTTTCCAACGGGCTATCATGCTCCTAAAACGGAGATCGTATGTAAAAGTTACGACCCTAGGAAGTTGATGTACTAACTTACCCAAATGGGGCCCACATGAATTTTGGTGTTTCATCTCCTAGGTTTAGATTTTTGGATGTCTAGGGCTTTTGGCATTCCTATTTATTGTAAAAATTCCTTCAGAACCTCATTGTAATGATCTTCTTGATAATGAGCGCAGTCGTCACATCTTTTTCTTGGAGATAAGCCGCCACCATTCCAACAAGCTTGTTTTCCGCTGTAATTTACAGTTTCAGCTTATTTCCTTATTCAATAGAAAATCAGTTTTACTGTATCTCTGTTATTTTTTGTTAAGAACATGTTAATAATATATAGTCATTTTGTTTTTCTCATAAAATATGGATCAGTGGTATCAGAGCGATATGCTCCTTGTCGTCTTAATGCATGTCCCTAACGAGCTCGGAGTACAAAGTGTTGGGTCTCGAGCTTGTTTCTCTTCAGGAAAAAAGCTCTCGCACGCCCAAGTGACCTCTCATGATAGGAGAAAATAAATATGATGGGATAGGAGATCCTTTCAAAAAAAATCTTGAGGAATCCCTCACGCAACAGAGGAATGAGATGATGGATAGTTTCACGCAAATCCTTCGGCGGCTACCAACAAGCGATGCATCTTATTCGAGCAGAGGTGTCGCCTCCTTCAAGGTACAAATAAACTTTTATAGTCCTATATTTAAAGTTCAAACAGACACAGATGTTGTAGACAAGTGGTTGAATCTACTAGAAGGGTATTTTTCTATCCATAACTTTTCGAATAGAGAAAAGATTACTTTTGTGCTCCTCAAAGCCATTCCCCATGTCAAAAATTGGTGGGAAACTTTATGTGAGCAAAAGGAAATAGAGGAACCCTGATTATCTATAGTTACAACCACCTGGGAATCCTTCAGGGATTGTATTAAGGAACAATACTACCATGTCGGAAGTTATGACGACTTATATACCAAATAGACCACACTGCAGCAAGAAAGAGACCAAGCAGTGCCAGATTTCAAAAATATCTTCCATACCTTGCACACCAAGCTGGGTATCAAAGATTTGGAGCGACATCTAGTGCTCAAGTATTGTGGTGCTCTTCATAGATACACCCAGACCAAAATGGAATTTCTGGACATCTCATCCTTGGGCATAGCCTACCGATATGTCATCAAAATCGAGCAAAAGCTCAAACAAAAGACGCGGAATTTTGGGCCTGGGAACCCCGCAAAACAAAATCCAGGAAAGGGCGGCCCCAACCCATAGAACAAAGGAAAGATAAAATATGGATAGTATTAGGACAACCAATCCAAGCTGCAAGCAAAGAAGGACACTGGAAAGACAAAGAAAGACACCGGGAAGTGGTGCGACTTCCAGAAGAGCCCTTGGAATAACATTGTTGATTGTCGCTCAAAGCGGTTGTTGGTGGCCAAAGTGAAAGCCTCTGAATCAGATGCAATTTTTTACTCTAAGTCAGAACCATAAATTGGAAGATGGATCATTGATGCAGAACCCAGTGCCATTGTTGCTACCACCAAGCTCCATCCTGGTGAACTAGATGAGCCAAAAGAAGGAGAGTGCCTCTTCCATTCATAGATGTGGGTAAAAGGAACCTCGTTGCACTTCATCATTGATAGAGGTAGCCAAAAAAACCTCATCTCAGCAAAGTTCTTCAAGCAGTTGGCCCTACCGACAATGCTGCACCCACAACCCTACACCATTGGATGGCTCTGCCAAGGAAGCGATCTTTGCGTCAGCCAACAGTGTCGACTCTCGTACAACATCAATCCCTTCAAAGACAAGGTATTACATGATGTTGCTCCTCTTGAAGTTTGTGATATTCTTTTGGGCCAACCTTATTTATGGAAACGTCATTTTGTATATGAGTCTATGCCTCGTAGTGTTATTATTACTTTGAACAGAAAATTGTACAAGATACCCGAGGCAGTCCCACCTAGTGCTATTTCCTTGATCTTTGCTAAGAAATGCAGGAAGGTCATCTCTCAGATGGGGAAGTTTGTCTCCTTCGTGATTCACTCTCAGAATGAGAGAAATATCACAGCCACATCTAGGGTCTCTGCAGCCGACCTCTCCACACAGCAAAAGCAAGTAGATAAGGTCATGGAAGAATACTCGGATATATTCTTCTCACCTATCGGGGTACCTCTGCACTATCAGGTGAAGCACCCCATCAATCTGACCCCCGGCACACCATTGCCCAATGGGCCAGTCTATAATCACTCTCTGTTAGAGAATGAGGAGATCAAGAGACAAATCCAATAACTTCTCCACAAGGGGCACATCTATCCCAGCTCATCACCTTGCGGGAGGCCAATCATGTTGGTAAAGAAGAAAGATGGAACCTGGCGACTATGCATTGATTATCGAGCTCTGAATAAAATCACAATCAGAAATTAGTACCTGATTACCTGAATCAAGGACCTCCTTGATCAACTCATGGGGGGAAAATACTTCAGTAAGATTGATCTGAAGTCTAGATACCACCAAGTCCCGACAGAACAGACAGATGTATGGAAGACTGCCTTCAAGTCAAATGAAGGACTTTTTGAATGGTTGGTCATGCCCTTTGGTTTGACAATTTCTCCAGCCACTTTCATGTGGATGATGGACGATATCCTGTGACCATTCACCAATAATTTTGTAGTGGTGTATATGGATGACATTCTCATTTACAACAAAACTTGGGTCAAACACTTGCATCATATTTAGTAGGTTTTTCACACCCTGCGACAGCGCAATCTATACACCAACTTGGAAAATGATCCTTCGACATGGACAGGGTCCATTACCTGGGCTACATCATTTATCAACGTGGCATACATGTGGATCCAACCAAGATCTAGGTCATCTGTGATTGGCCAGCCCCAACCACACTCACTGAGCTTCGGAGCTTCTTGGGCCTTGCCAATTTCTACGGCATGTTCATCTTGTGATTCTCCCATATTGCATGGGCCCTCAGCCAAATAACCAGAGGTGGTGATAAGATGAAATGTGCATGGGTATGGTCCCAACAAAAAGCATTCGATGATTTGAAGCAACGCTTGTGATGAGCCCCAGTACTTTCACTACCATACCTGCAACAACCCTTTAAGGTCAAGACAGATGCTTCAAACTATGTTGTGGGTGCCATTCTCACTCATCACGGCCACCCTGTGGCCTATCATAGTGAGACACTATCAGATGTTTTCCATAAGTACCCTACTTATGACAAAGATATGTACTCCATTGTGCAAGCCTGTCGCCAGCGGAGACATTACATTCTTTGGAAGGAGACAGTTATCCACACTGATCATAAGCCATTTCAATTCATGCAGACACAAGGAAAATTGCAGAATGACCACCATCAAAAGTGGTCCACATACTTGCAACAAATCCACCTCAACATCAAGTATAAAACAGGAAGCACCAATAGTGTCATTGATTGCCTCAGTAGACCACGAGTCATGGAACTCACCATGGTTCTAGACTCTTGCAGACATGAGACCTTTGGATGGCCCCAACTCTATGAGATAGACCCAGACTTTGCCACCACCTACCAAATGTTAGGTGCAAATGCAATTGTCGATAATTTTCATCTTCAGGATGGGTTGTTGTGTCGTCTGGGCCATATATGTTTTCCATAAAGAGAGTGAGCAAATATGATCTGGGAATCCAACTATAGTCGGGTGGAAGGACACTTCGGTGTCGAAAAGACAGTGGCGATGTTACATAAACATTTCTACTGGCCAAAACTTCGACAGGAGATCAACAAGTATATCAGGTCCTGCAATGCCTACGTTATTGCCAAAATGACCACTAAGAAATAGGGCCTATACACCCCTCTTCCTACTCCTGACAGGCCATGGGAATCCATCTCAGTGGACTACATGTCGGGCCTCCCATCCACCAAGTGGGGAAATGACTGTGTTTTTGTGGTTGTTGATCGCTTTTCTAAGATGGCGATTATGGATGCCTGCAAGAAGAGCATCACAGCATAGGCCACTGCCAAGCTCTTATGTGAACAAGTCTAGGTACATTTTTGAATCCCAAAAAACATTGTCTCAGATCGAGACAGTCAATTTCTCAGCACATTCTGGTCAAGCCTTTGGTCATTGTTGTACACCAAGCTCACCAAATCCACGGCCTTCCACCCCCAAACAGATGGCCAAACCGAGGTCATATATCAAATGATTGTGCATATACTTCGCATGTATAATTCCAAGCACCCTAGCACCAAGATGAGATCCTTCCCTATGTCCAGCATAGCTACAACCGATCCCTTCATAGTTCAATCGGCCACAGCCCCTTTCAGGTGGGGTTGGGATTCCAACCATTGGGTCCCATAGATGTAACACTTCCCTTTGCGGTCACCTCGACCGAATCATCTCCTGCTCCAACTGAAGCTGACAAAGCCACCCGACTCATTGAGTGGATCCATCACATCCACCAACAGGTTCAAGATATCCTACAGAAGTCCAATGACAAGTACAAGAAACACCATGATCAACATCGGGTGCCACATAAGTTTCAGGTGGGCGAAAAAGTTTGGTTGGACTTGCAGAAAGAATTCCTTACAGGACCCCATCAGAAGATTCTCTCACTCCATTATGGGTCATACACCATCACCAAGGTTGTGGGGGATAATGCTTTCGAGCTCAACATTCCTCCTTTCCTTGGCCTACACCCAGTGTTCAACGTGGATCTCCTTCGCCCTTATTTCCCACCATTATTGGACACCTCAGAAGTAGCAGAACAACTGACACCAACAGAGCTCAAACCCGACTACATACAACAGGAATCCAGTGATAATATTGTGGACACACAAATAAAGGGCACTCGACAATAAAGGATCCATCTTTATCGAGTCGTCAAAGTAGGGCATCTCCTGCACCAAGGCAAGTGGCTCACCTAGGGCCAAATTCAGCAGAAATTTCATCATCTGATGGGGGAAATCAATGGAATGGAGACCATTGATTCCTAAGGAGTGAGGATTGATCCAAGTGGATATTAGTGGCCACCCACCTTTTCCAACTGGCTCAAAATGGTTTTCTGGCAATTTTGGTAATTTACTATTTTTAGCATTTGTTTGGGTCCTGAAACTTTCAGAGTCGTTTTGAGGCCCTAAACGACGTTTTTGGGGAAAATGGGGAGAAACATTAAATTACCTTTGTTTTTTCCCCCAAAATGAATCTCCTCGAAGATACCTTTCCAACGAGCTATCATATGCCTAAAACGGAGATCGTATGCAAAATTTACGACCCCGGGAAGTTGATGTACTAACTTACCCAAACAGGGCCCACATGACTTTTGGTGCTTCATCTCCTAGGGTTAGGTTTTTGGATGTCTAGGGTTTTTGGCATTTGTGTTTATTGTAAAAAGGCCTTCAGAGCCTCATTTTAATGATATTCATGTGAATGAGAGTAGTCTTCACATCTCTTCTCAGAGATAAGCCACCACCATTCCAACAAGCTTGTTTTCTGCTGCATTTTACAATTTCAGCTTATTTCCTTATTGAATAGAAAACCAGTTGTATTGTATCTCTGTTATTTTTTGTTAAGCACCTGTTAATAATCTATAGTCATTTCATTCTACTCATAAAATCTAGATCAGAAGTGGGGAATTTCTAACAAATTCAATATCCATGTGTTTTCCAGACCTACTTCCCATTGCTTTGGCTACAGCATTGAGTCTCCAAATGGTCCTGTGCCTATTCTCTCCATGTACACTTATTTCACAAATTCATGGAATTTGTTGGTGTCAGAGACATTATGTTCTGCATATCTCAGCCTTCCCACACAACCTAGTATATTTTGCATGGCCTGCACCCCCTCTGGAATGTGCGGTAAAACAATTGATGCATGGGGATGCTTGTGTGGGGACCGCATGATGGGTTGTTTTCCCTTTCTTCTTACTAGCGCACTAGAGGTCCCAACCTCTGGTTCTCTATCATCCCCACCCAACTCTAGATTCCCTGTGATGTATTCAATATGTAATTATTCTTGTTGTGCAAGCCCCACCACTGGTTTTTGTCTCGGCCCAACAGATTTTGTCAGTTCATTATCACCACCATTTGTTCTATGGGTTGCTTCATTCCTCACAGATTGTTGTGGGTTGCCTGTGGTGACTAGTTCATGGCCCTGCACACTGTCATGTGAGTCAATCTCCATCTCTATCATCGTTGGGGATTTTTCTTCTTCCTCGACCAGTGTGGCGCTCACTGGTTCGACCTACGATGAGAGAATTGTGTCAACATCGACGATTCCCTCTCTCTGTGTCATTCTTGGCTCCACCTCTACGGTTTCTTGTGGTGACCTGAGATTGTTGCATGTTTTTCGTGCATTTTTTCTTGGTGTGCCAACCTTTGGAGGTGACATCGTGGGTAAATCTTTCTTTCCCGATTGATTTTTGGCTACTTCGATCTCTATACTCACTTGTTCGCCTATTCGTCTTCATGCTCCTTAACTTTGTGAGTTTGCAAATTCACAATAATTCTTTTTTGGCCCATGTTTCTACTTTATATAGAGGGCGTCATAATTGCCCTGAATCTTCTTGAATAATCTTATTCGGTTGTTATTGATGCATTGAAGTTTGTCGAGTATGCTTCATTTAGTTTCATAAATTCCCAATTCGTGCATTTTTTCCCGAACAGACATTTTTTTCTTTTCTGCCCATTGGCCCCTTTTTCGGTGTGTTTCAATTTTTCGGTGTGCCATAGATTTCTGCTATGACTTTTCTTAGTTCACGGTATTTTTCTTTTTTTCAACCATATACTGCACGTGATCACTTTTTCTTTTTGTTACATTGATTCCACTCTCTCTACGCATGAGATTTCTTAGTATTTTGTATTTTCTTTCTTTTCTACTTTTTTCTTCCTTTTTATCCTTTTTCTACTTTTGTCTTCCTTTTTATGAGTTTTCTTTCTTAACCTCTACTATAGTACACTATATACATACCTTTCTCACTGCACTGTAACTTTTAAGGATTAGTTGGTCGACTGTCCCTGTACAGTTTCAGCTGACTACCGTTGATCATTCCTTTTAGTTTTGTTCCTCTCAAGTCTTGTAGTTATATAGATCCCCCATCTGTGATAGTATTTACTTCATATGGCCCTAGCCAATGCATCATAAACTTACCAGGATGTTGAAAATTTTTACTGTTGTAGAGAAAAACTAGGTCTCCCTCCTTAAAACTCTTATTTTAATATGTTTGTCATGTCAATCTTTATCTCTTTCTTTATGTACTTCGTGGTGAAATTCTGATAGAATCTTGTCCTCTTCCATTTTCACTAGTTGACTTAACCTTTCCTATATTTTTCCCCTTTATATCATGTTGGTAATTGCGGTTACGCATAGACTGGGTACTAAAAATTCTAATGGCACCACTGCTTCCTGCCCATACACCAATATGAATGGTGTCTATCCTCCCAACTTCTTACATGTGATCCTATATGCCCATAGTATTTCTAGTATCTTCAAGTCCCAATCATCCCTGTTGACATTGCAAATTTTAGTTAGAGCATTTTCCAAGATCTTATTGAAAGCTTCTACTGTTCCATTTTCCTAAGGATGATATGGTGTACTCTTCTAGTGATAGAATTCAAACTCTTTAGTCATAGCCTTGATAGTATCATTGATAAAATGAGTGACTTGGTCACTCATCAAAATCCTTGGACATCCAAATCTGGTGATCACTTTCTCAAATAAGAAGTGTGTTGTTGTCTTTGCACTACAGTCTTTGACTGGTTTTGCTTATGCCCATCTTGTTAAACATTCAGTTGTAGTAATGATATATCTAGCTTCTGAACTTTTTGTTGGTGGATTAATAGGTCCCACAAAGTCTATATCCAATTTTTAAAATACCTACAAAGTCACTTGTGGTCTCAGAGGCATTTCATCCCTTCTATTAGGTTTGACAACCCTCTGACAGACATCAAATTTCTGTAAATATTCCTTGGCATCTTTATAGTCTGTTGGCCACCATAATCATGCGTGCAATACCTTCTACACGGTATTTTTTCCTGCATAGTGTCCTCCAAATACAACTTCATGAGATTTTACCAAAATTATGGTCCTTTCATGTTCTAATACACATATTCTCAAAATGTTGTCAACGCCCATCTTGTATAAATGTTCTAAAATAAGTGGATAGTCTGCAACTCTGACTACCAATTTTTTCTTATGTGCAGTGCTAAATTCTCTTGGTGCAACCTTTGTACTTAAGAATTCAATAATATCAGTGAAGTATTCACCAGCTACATGTACTAAAAATAGTTTTGCATTGGGAAAGTTGTCTTCCAAGTTGGTAGGTTCTTCTCCAATAGTTACCCTTGACAGGTGATCAGGTCCTGCTTTCAACTTCCCTGGTTTGACTATTACTTTGAAATCAAATTCTTGGAATAACAATAACCATCTACATATGCTCCCCCCCAACACTAGCTTGTTGACTAGATATTTGAGGGAAGAATGGTTTGAGAACATTTTAAAGTGTTTACCCAGTAAATAGTGCATGAATTTCTAAAGTGCATATACCATGCTTAGGCCTTCTCTTTATGTGGTGTTGTAATTCTTCTCTAATTCTGACAACTTTCTACTTGCAAAGGATTTAGGATGGTCTAAGTCCCCTGCTCCTAGCTGCGCTAGAATTTCTCCAAGTGTTATGGCTAAGGCATATACATGCACATGAAATGTATTTTCCCAGAATGGGAATACTATGATAAGTGTTGTGACCATATTTTCATGTAAGGTGTCCAATCCTTGTTGGCAGTCCTCATTCCACTGAAAACCGGTGTCCTTCTTTAATAGTTTTTCATTGGTGCAGTAATCTTCTCATACCCCTTTATAAATTTCCTATAGTAACATGTATGTCCCAGTGTTTCTCTTATATGATGCACTGACTTTGGTGGTGGTAAATTTACAATGATGGTGATCAGATTATATGTCCCAAACAATATTCCAAAAGGTGTCCAAAAAATTCATTTCTTGATGTTCAGTGAGATCTGACATTGCCTGCATCTTTCCAACATGAGTCTTAACACTTCTACATGATGTTTTAACATATTGTATACATTTCAGTCATCTATATATACTTCTAAAAACTGATGTATGAATTCCCTCAAAACATCTATGACTACTCTTCAAAATATGGTTGGTGCATTTTTCAGCCCAAATGGCATGACTGTATATTGGTAGAATCCCCATTCTGTAGCAAAAGTACTCTTATACATGTCTTCTGGAGCTATTTTGATCTTATGGTAACATAAGAATCCAACTATAAATGAATATGCTTCCCAGCCTCCCACATTTTCTAAGACCTCATCTATAAAAGGGGTAAGGAAAGGATCATGTAAGCAAGCATCATTAAGTTTCCTAATATCTACAAAAAATCTTATCCCCCCCTGTTTCTTTTCTTGGATTGCCATAGGATTGATCCATTCATATTCCTCTACTAGTTCTATGATACCAGCATCCAACATTCTGTCAAATTTTTCTTTCACTTTCTATGTATACACTGGATTCAGTCTGTAGGATCTTTTCCTGATGGGTCTTGCCTCCATTTTGAGAGGTATCTGCATATATCTTAGCTCCCTTGCTATTCCTTTCATCTCTGTAAAGGTTGTTGGAAACAGGTCGTTATATTCACGCAGTAACTCTATTATTCTTTCTATTGTTTGCTCATCCCAATAGTCTCCAATACTTTCCATTTTAGGATTGTCATTTGTCCCAATGTTGACTTTATTCACTTTGATTGGTGCGGAAAATACTTTTGACTCCATCGATGGACCTTCCACCTCTCTTTATCCTTCAATCTTTGTAATCTAAATGTTGTGCAAATCATATTCATATGGTGCTTCCTCTTCCACACGATAGCATGAGAGTATCTCTTTGACTGTCTATCTGTTTTTTTGTTGATATTATGTCATGATTTCAACTTCTGGTTCATCAGTAAATACCAATCAGTGTATCAACTTTAGTGTTGAATCCATGTTGGGGTTATCATGTTCAAATGAGAAGGTTACTATCAAATTTTGTTGTAAGCATGTCCACTCTATAGTGCCTCTACGCATATCCTGGTCTATATACCAGTTCCCTGGAATTCCTTCCAATGTATGGATAAAGTGATGAGGCCATTCCTATGTTGGTGTCATCCTCCGTTGTGCCTTTCACTTCTCTAAGTGTTCAACAGGTGTTCCATGTCCATCATACCTCTCTATTTTATTGCTCCCCTGCTCTATGCAAAATCTAATGTGCAGTAATCGTTTCCATTAATACCATTCCAGAATGGTTTCTTTGTGCACACCCCACCATCTTGCAATTGTTTCCTTGATTGTGATATCTAGGGATAAGAGCCTTTGATTTTCTAATACTTCGTCTTCATATTTTGTCATAAATTCCTCTAAGTCATTTAACCCATGAAAACTGGGAGGTTCTCTTATCTTTGTACCAACCCATCTTACTGTGTAGTCTATTCTTGTGCACCTCCTTGTGGAAACTTCATGTAACCTTTGTTGCCAATTCTCCAAACCTGTGTCTGATTAAAAATCACATGATGTAATGCTTCTCCAGTTTAGTACCCCATCTATAGTTGGGTTAACATAATCCTCTTCTCGCACGATGGTTCTGTACAGCTGGTTTATTTCCTCTAGATCCAAACAAATGGGTTCTAGAACCTTTCTTCTTATGATGGATCCAATGGTGCAATGACTCTATATTCACCTGATTCAACCGTCATTTTCCTTGTCTTCAGATTAATTATATCCCAGTTATTAAATTCCCAATCTAGTCCAAACAATGTTGGGTAAGGTGTTGTACCATCTATTATCTATATTACTTCAAAGTTTGCCATAGTACACACTCCATACAAATCTAATGTCACACCTTTAAGCCTTCCAATTGGTAATACTTTGTTTTGATTTTCTAGTTTTAGAGGGACATGTGAATAGCCTAGTGTGGGTTCTCCCATACACTGCCATGTCTTCTTAGGTAAAACATTTACTTCAGAGCCTAAATCCAGTATGATATCTTCCATATTGAAATCTCCAATATTAGCATTTAGTTTGAATTCTCTGCTTGTCCTTCTTCTAGTATGGAGATGATTGAGTGTTTTCT
>JZKD02S2082865.1:0-16560 GCA_000966675.3 Picea glauca | reverse complement strand
TGGTATATTACAGAAATTTTTCCCTATTTACAAAATAAACAAAAGGAGATACTAATCAACTAGATCGAACATGTTCAATCCCATAAGATCAGCATCAGATATACTATGCCCTAAAAAATGAAATAGGGACAATTTAAGCAATTTTATTAACAAATAATTAAGAAATTTTATATGAAAATGACTTGGCTATAGAATCTCTCGATTTTGTAGCCAGTCTTATTTTGGTAAAAGAAATCCAAGTTTAACCGATTTGATTTTTTAAAAACAACATGACTATAATAAAAATTGTCTTACCATTTAACTAATAACTAAACATGGATCAAGATATCTCGGAATTTACTATGGCCTTTACACTGTCTGCATTCTTTATCACAATGTTGCATGTCCTTTTAAGACACTTGGCTTGTCTCTGTTCATTTGCCTTAAGGTCATGGTTTTCTTTTATGAGAAATTCGTTGTGGTTTGTGAGAGCTTTAATCCTTGTTTTTAGAATGGGGATGTCCTTATAGTATTGTTCAATCTAATGCATGCAGACCTCGCACTGCACAGAAGGAGTGATCCGTCAATGGAGCATATATTTGGGTGTAAGAACATCAACACTACATGTTGTCATCCCTTGACTGATATTTATACCAGTAAACCCCTTGCTACCCTTAAGGCATGGTGGAAGGTTATTGACAAAGGCGTATGGCTTAATAGGATCCGATTTGTGATAATCTGGATCTTCCTCTGCGAGAAACTTTTCAATTTCAGAATCTGAATCCTCATGGATCTCGATCGGTTCGATTGAGCTCACATGAGGCTTAGATCGATTATGCAGACTTCTCGAAATGAGTCGACCAGCCCTCTTATTTCGAAAACCTAAAGCTTCATGCTTTTGTTTGGACAGTTTGTGAGGTTTCTTGCTATCGCTTTTCACAGTGGCTTTAAGGCCAACAACTAATTCATGTGCAGGGGTTCCATTTGACTTGGATCCAACATTTTGTTTCCTAGGTAGAAACTGATCAGGTATTGCCTCATGACGAGGGTTTTTCTTCAAAGGATCTAGCTTGTCATTTGAGAAATCAAAATGTTTCTCTATCAGAGGCTTATCCAACAAAGGGGTTTATGTATGAATGTCTATAACAAAACCGTTTTGAGCTAAGAGCCCATCCCAATCATCATCCAGGGTTTTCAAACGATGAACCAACAACATTTTAATTAAACCATGGTGAAAGAGGCTAGAGTCGAGGCTCTACTTCTTATATCTTTTTGACATTTTGTACAAACTCCTTAGCAAATAAAACGGCACATTCAAATGGAAGCCTATAAAATGCATAAGAAATCGCACATGGTAAAGAAAAACTAGGACATAATGGCCCTCTCAGGTAATAAATTGTTTAAGAACTGATAATAGACCATGCCACATAACCTTAAGCAAGGAAACAGGAATACCTTTCTCACAGCAGTCAATCTTTCTGGAGGTCATGAAAAGACTCCAGGGCACTTCGTCAATTTTCAAATTCTTGAACCACTTATGACCAATGAGAGGAAGGCTCGTTGCTTCACTCAAAAACTCTTCAGTCACCTCCAACTGAACATCACCAACCTTCGCCCTGTATCCATCAAACGTTTGGGCGAAATATTTGGCCACGAGAAGGTTATACCCTTGGAACTTCTTAATGAAAATATTCCGACCCTGGCCCTTCAAATCCTCGACCACATCATCATGAGACAACAACGCTTGAGATCCATTTGGCTCTATTCAGACAATAGGAGCCATTAAGGGTATGACCAGACTGTAAAAAGGGTGACTCAAACTAACTGTGGGTTTAGATGGTAGCGGTAAAAGGGACAAGTCTAAGTTGATACCATGTAAACAAAACAAGCAACACACCTGCATGATCATAACATAAACATGAGGGTTTCGGTCATGAAGTTCAAGCGCTCATGGTAATGAAATCTTTGAGTACAAATCATAACACAAAACCTTAACTCGTAATGAAAGGCCTGTCAATTCAACCTGCCAGCCAAAGGTAAAGTACATAACACGATGTTTTCACATTAATTCCCATGTCATGTAATGACTATGGTCAATTTGCAAAGGGTTCAAATAGATATGTTTACAAATCAGAATACAAATTAACTCTTGGTATTATATCGATATTCAAAAAAACTCAAAAGGAAATTCATTCCACTATTAAGTATGAAGTAGATGTAAGTCACGATGAACGTTTAAAAACATGTTTTAAATAGGGATATAATACGAAATTAGGCTTGATTCATGTTTTCAGTCATGAATCAAGCATGAAGATGCAAAATAAATAAGAATAATCAAACATTTTTTATAATCCAATAATCACCCCCAAATAGTAATATTTACGAGATGAGGTGTAGGCATCTATAGGAAGTGTCATTTGTCATTCAAAATAGCAAAAACATGTAGGACTGCCAACAGTGGCGACTTACTGGGAGAAGCAGTTATCTCTGCATCACCAACAAGTTCATGTTAGGACTGATCAGAATGACTAAAAATTAAAGAACAGTTGAAAGGAAATCAAGCATCCCAATCAAATTCAAAACATCACCCAGTCTAGTGTTAGATGTATTTCTATCCAAATGAAATCTGGTGACAATTTTTAATTATAAGAGAGACGATATTTTAGCCAAATGACTCTGATACTGTTGACAGGGCCACTGCTAGAAGCAGGCGTCCATATGATCGGTAGGGATGTCAATTAACCCACTCGGACACCTTTACTCTGTCCAATAATTATCAATTCAAAATGAAGGGCATTTTACGATTAATATCAAAGTTTATACCTGATAATTTTCTTGAACCCGACATTGCTTCGCCACCAGCAGGCCTGTTTAGTACCCCGTCGAAGTTGTCTTGGAATCATGCATGAATTTATCCACTTCCTGCAGACCTGTTCATTATTTTGGCGGGTTTACAAACACTTACCACAACTCTCTAGAAGTTATTTACAATTTGACATAACTTTTATGAGCTCCTGAAGAGGGGGTGATGCTGAAAATTTCAGTTTCGGAAACACTTGATTTTTTTTCAGTTTTAATTTTTCGCTTGATAACCTTCATTATGATCTGAAATTAGTTTTCTAATAAGAATAATTTTCAAGGACAGGAAGGCATGCTTGAGTTTTTTTCTTTAAAAACAGGGATAGTTTAAAGAGCTTTAATGATGATCGCATCTTCTCATGATTATAAAATGAAACCAGGGAGATTATTTTGAACATGAAGTTTCTTTTGCCAGTCTGAGTTTCATCAATTTACAGCATTGATACTTTGAGATGATCCTGACTGTTACTTTATGATGGAACATTCTGATTTCCTTCCATGAACTAAAAGGTGATACATACATAAGTTTATTCCGAAAACAGAAAAAATCAAGCAAAATGAAAAGAACTAAAATCAGAAAAAGAAAAGAAAAATTAAACAAAGAAAAATATGTACAAAGGTGGATCTGGAAACATCAGGAAAAATACCTTTTGAGAGCTTGGCCATTCACTGGGAAGGTGTCTAGCTGTCCCTCCAAATTGTGTAGATGAAAAGAGCTGGGACCCATTTTTTCATTGATTACGAATGGCCCCAACCACAGGTTCTGAAACTTGGTGTGTTCCCCTTTTCCTTCGTGAGGTTTATCCCATTTAACAACCAAATATCCTACCTCAAAGTTCCTATCTGAGGAAGAGTTTGAATCAAACCATCTTTTTACAATCTATTGATGTTGATCCAGCCTCTTCTTTGTCTGTGCTCTTACTTCCTCCAATCTTAATAAGGTGTTGAATCGACTTTCTAGAGGCGGGAAGACCTCTTCTTGGACTTTCTGCTATAGTTGCAGAGATGGGATTAGAACATGAGGGGGTAGGATTGATTCTCTCACATAAAAGAGAAAGAAAGGGGAGTTACCAATAGAGGCTCCGGGTGTTACTCTGTCATCCCATAGTGCATTAAATAAAGCGTTGTACCGGTTCTTGTGATTTTCATAAACTATCCTCTTGATAATCTTGATCAAATTCTTGTTTGTGGATTCTGCTAGGCCATTTCCTTGAGCGTAATAGTTTTCAGAATATTTCAATTTAATCCCCTTCTCTAAAGTGAATACATTCATATCTAGGGATGAGAAATAAGATGCGTTATCGAAAACTAGACATTCGGGAATGCTGAATCGAGTGATGATATTCGAATTAAGGAAATATAATACCTGATTCGTGTTTACCACTTTTAAAGGTGCAGCTTCGGACCATCTGGTAAAATAATTCATTGATGTAATGATATATTTGTGTTGTTGTGAAGAAGCGGGGTTAATTGGCCCTATGATGTCAAGACCCCACTTCTGAAAAGGTGAATCCACAGTGACAGGCAGCAAAGGAAATATTGCCTTCTTGATCCATCCTGCATCCTTTTGGCAAATTATACATTTGCGGCATATAGTATGGGCATCTTTAAACAAGGTGGGCCAATAGTACCCAACTCTTAACACTTTGTGAGTTGTGGTATCTCCACCGAAGTGTCCACCAGCCTCACCTGCATGTAGTTCATATAACAATTTTTATGATTCTTCTTTTTCCAAACAATGAACATCATCGAAATTCTTTTGAAACAATACATCATTTATAGCTGGAAAGATGTAGATTTAAACCTGAGTGCTCTTTTTTTTTTAGGGTCAAGATAGTGAAGAGCGGATCCATGTGTCAAATAAAATTTTATGTCATCATACCAAGAATTAGCAATAGCTTATGTGCAGTAGATCTGATTTTCATTATGCTGATTTACTGTTGAGATATTAATTTGACTTTCCTGTTCTTCAACTGAATCAGCCACTAGTTTACATAGGCCTTCACCTCTAAAAATTTGTGCAGGAGTTATTTCAAGGTTATATTCTTGTAACAATGCCATCCAATTTACTTGTTTTTCACCCAGTTCCTTTTGTACTAATAATTTTCTTACAACAGGATAAGGAACAATGACTTTAGTTCTAGATTTCAACAGATATGATCGGAAGTGTTTCACTGCTTTAAAAACAGCATATGCATGTTGATCTATAGCCAGATAATTTAGCTCTGCTCCTTTGAAAGCTGAGCTCATGAAGGCAATAGGGATTTTGTTTCTTTCAACATTCTTTTGTATTAACACGACAGCATAAGATCGGTCAAAGGCGAAAGTGTAAAGAGTGAAATCTTGCGAGAAATCAGGACTCATCAAGGAAGGAGCTTCAATTATCGTTTTTTTGATAGATTCAAAAGCTTGACTTTCTTGGGGTCCCCAACGGTACTAAATATCCTTTTTAATTAAATTTTGCAAGGGCCTTACCATTTCTGAGAAACTTGGGACGAATCTTCTGACAAAATTAATTTGGCCTAAAAAGGATTGCGTAGATTTTTTGGAGGAAGGGGGGGGGGGGATTTTGGCAATGGCTTGAGTTCTTTAGAGATCGATGATCATTTCGTCACTGGAAACTATGAACCCAAGCAGTTTTCCTTGTTCCACCGCAAATATTGAATTCTTAGGGTTGAGAGATATGACGTACATCCGGCATTGTTCTAGAACAGCCCTAAGGTGGGATAATTGATCTTTCTTGTTTTTGGAGAAAACAGTAACGTCATCAAGATAGATCACTACACATTGATTTATGAGACCACGAAAATCAATGTCCATTTCTCTCTGGAAAGTGGCCCCGGCATTTATAATCCCAAAAGGCATCTTCCTGTAGGCATAAGTTCCCCATGGGGTATGAAAGGTGGTTTTTAACTGGTCTGAGGGGGACATGAGGACCTGGTTGTATCCCGAAAAACCATCTAAAAATGATAGTATTTTGGAACCATATGCCTGCTGAAGAATTTGTTCCATTGGAGGAACGAGATAATTGTCTTTATCATATGCTCGGTTCAGGTTACAAAAATCGACACAGAGTCGAATTTCGCCACTTTTCTTCCTTACAGGAACTAGATTGGACACCCATTGTGTGTGCCTTACTGGGAAGTTTATTTTTGCATTTAGTAATTTACTCAGTTCTTTCTTGACAGTAGGTTCCAATTTGGGGTGCATATTTCTTAATTTTTGTTGAAAAGGCTGAGTTTGTGGTTTCATGGGGATGATATGTTGTATTATATTAGGATCAAATGTTTTTAAATCATCATAAGTCCAGGCGAAATTGTCTTTGAATTCCTTAAATAGTTTTATAAAAGCAGATCATTCTTGCTCAGAGCATCTCATTCCCAAATTGATATTTTGAGGATTATCTTTAGTCCCTAGATTTATCGTTTCATAAGTCAAGGAAGAATTGTTCATTTTACAATTAACTGACGCTCTAAATTTATCATGCAAATCATAAAACTTCTATAGTCTTACAACGGATATGGGAATAGAGTTTACCAGATCAGATGTCGATTCAGGCTATCTAGGATCTGATATTATTGTGAAGTTGTGGAGGTTCTCATCATGAGTGCCTTCATCGATGATTGCACCTTGGAAAGTTTCCTCCATATGCAAGAAGTTGATGATCTGTTGGTCATCGTCGAACACTCTCCAATTGGTTATGTTGTCCGAGATCGATGGCCTAAACAATAATTCAATTTAAAATTCATTCATAGAGAGACCTTCTGTGGGAAAAAGTTTAGAAGCGACATTAGCCAATAAATCAGCCTCTGAATTACTTAGTCTAGGAATGGAATTGATGTTAAATGCTGAAAAATTTTGTATCAAACTCCATACCTCGGTTTGATAACTTCTCAGATGTGGTGACAAGTAATGTATGGAGTTTCTTACCTACCTGAACATGATTTATGAATCCCCAAATACCATTAAATTCCTTACATCCATATCCAAATCCTTTTTAAGCCCTTATAGGAGTGATTCGTATTCGACAGTGTTATTAGTGCATTTGAATTGTAATCGACAGGCAATGAAATTTTTATTACCTGCAGGGTTGATGAGTACACATCCTGCATTGGCTCCTTCTTTGGATTTGGATCCATCAAAGTAAAGTGACCATATATGAGCTTCGTCAATAGTGTTTGGCACATTTGGCAAAGTTGATCAGTGAGTACAGGTCCTGAGCTTTGATTGTTGCTCTGGATCGGTGATGGGGGAAGTTTTGGTCATGAAGTTACCAAAGAAGGTGTTCATTCCCTGCATTTCAAATGAATTAGTAGATGTGGTAAAGGGTTCATTTGATCATTAAAATCTGTAACGGTGTGCTTGATATAGATTTCACGGTTTATCCTAATTCTATTTGGCTGTCCATTTTCCGACTGCCACAAATGAGACCAATCTGTGGCGAAATAACCATGCAATTGCTCAAACCAGTCCCTGCTCAAGAACAAACCATAGACTTTAGGGATGTCAACAACAATGATGTCAATAATTTGGTGAACCTTAGGATTAGAAGATAACCTAACCATAACATTATTAAGTTCATCGATTACCTTAATGTTTGTCCGATTGAGCTGAATGATTTTAAGACTAGAAGGTTGAACCTCAGCATTATTTTTTTGGAAAATAGATAAAGGCATCACATTTGAATATGCATCGGAATCCACCATGCAATTATGTACATTTCTATTGAAATTTTCAAAAGTTAATAAGAAAGGCGGGACATTTTTACAAGTGTTAACAGCAGAATTCAGTTGATTTTTAGTCGTTGTCCCTGAAACAATTTTATCTACATTTGATACAGTTTTTTCAATCATATCCCTTTTATCCAGGGGTTCGGATGTCATTTTAGTAGGGATATTTTTGGCTGTTTTAGAACTGATTTCTGTATTTTTCTTGTTGTTAATATCGTTGTTCTTACTATTTTCTACGGTATTCTGAAGCATTTTCTGTAGAATAAGAGGAAATTTCAAAACCTCAAAAAAAGAAATATTAGCCCTTAGTTTTTTCAGATCTTCAATCAAATCATATTCTAAAACTAGGGCTACTAAACTCTGTTTTATTTCAGCTTGTTTCGACTGTTTCGGAGGCACATTATTACTCATTTTGGAAGACGGTTTGCTCTGTGTTTTGCTTCTCGTGTTGTAAGGATGGACAGTTTCAAAGTTTGCTTGAAAAATATTGTCGAAGAAGTGTCTGAAGATATTGGGAGATGATTCATCTTCTTGAGTTGTTTCTTCCTCAACTATGTCTTTAGAACTTTTAGGAGGGGCAGAGTTATCATGTGCTTCAAGAATAGTTTGCAAAGCGTATTGTAATCTTTCGAGATTAAGACCTTCAGTGGTCGGATTTGGTCTATTAGGAGGAAACGGCTTTCTGAAAGGTGGTTTAAAACCTCCTTTGCTCGAGGATGCCTCCTCTCTCTATCTTTTCAAGTCTATGACTTGATTCGATAGCTTTTAGAAAGCCTTTTGCAAGCTTTCTAGGTCCAAAGTTTCAGGTTGACTTTTGGCTTGGGGAGGCCTGGTAAGGATTTCTATTTTCTTTTTGGAGGATGAAGTTGTTTCAGCTTCACTATTGAGATTATCTTTCAAGCTTAATATATCCTTTTTTATTTGGCTTGCCTTCTTAAAAGCTTCCAATAATGTAGACTTATTAGACCTTTTAACCCATATTGTTATATCATTATGTAGGGCTTTGGTGTAATATGCAACAATTAGACTTTCAGCCAACATTGAATCTGTGGGAATTCGATTCTTTAACGTAAGGAACCTTTGGTTAAAATATTTTACTTTCTCCTTAGGGTTCATTTTTAGGCTGGAGATTTCCATAACCAAGACTTCAAGAGATTTATCATCTCCAAATTTCTCTAAGAAACAGGTTTCAAATTTTTCTCAAGAGACAATGGTTTGGGGCTACTGAGCGAAATACCATGTAGAGGCATTTCCCTCAAACATATAAGGGAAGAGTCTACATAATACATCTTCATGTTCTACACTTCGGAGTCCAAGGGCCAACATAAAATTCTTTATGTGATCTTCGGCAGATTGCTTAGAATCCGGGTCAAATTTAGGTAACCATTTCTCTGGGTGTTTTGGCAATGGGTGTTGAGGTCCAAGTACAGCCACGGCATCTTGATCGAGCCAAGGTCTGGTGGGATTGTTTTGGTTTTCCATGGGTGTTGGTGGTGTTGAAGATTGAGATGTTTCGGATGATGAACTACCTTCGTCAAATGACTCTCCTCCCAAAGAGGATGGAGATGAACCGGGTGGGGAAGGTGGGATACTGGGTCCTCCAACTCCAAGAGTAGGGTTTTCGGTAGGATCTGTAGTATTATCCTCCACAGGGTTTAAAAGCAGACCAATTCCCCCAAGTTGTTCTCGGATATCCGAGAAATCTAAAGGTTGATTAAGAGACCTACTAGGTTTTCTGATACGGGCCAAAGCACTGTGTCCTTATAAGTGACTGACGAACGATTTCTTGTACGTTGGCCCCTTGAGGAGCTGGTGTTACTGGTTCAACGGGAAACTCAAGATTATCGTTTGAGGTAGTTGTTGTTTCAGAAGTAACGTTGTTGTCCGAGCGACTACATGTTACTACAAGGGAATGAGTGTGTGGGGAGGAATCTTACGACTTCCACGTGCCATCAATTGAAATTAGGCCCCCCTTCTAGCGCCATTTGTTGACGGGAAAAATTGATTGTCTATCAATTGGAGGAACAAGTCCGGTCTGGGGTTGTCTAAGTAACCCAAGCCGTTTGGTGTAACTTGTTCTGATGGGTTTAATGGCTTCGTTAGCCAATCTAAAATCCTAAAATAAAGAGAAAGGGATAACTAAATAATGCTAAAAAAACTATATTGTATATATACATACTATGATATAACTATTGTAAATGTATTTTAAGCAGAAAAAAAAAAAACATAAAAGTCTCACTTATAGACAACATTTACAGATTGCAAGTTTTACTAGAAACTTACGAAATGAATGTAAAAATGATTTTTTTCGTAAAAGAAGATAAAGAAAGCACATTTAAATATTTTTTTGTTTTCTTTCTATAAATCTAACAAATATTGAATTAACAAAACTATGAAATACAGATGTACAGATAGTCAAAAGTTGATCTAAACTTTTTGGTTTCATTGATACATAAATGACAGAAATTAAAAAAAAAACACAAAAGAGCTAACCTGAAATTAGTTTTTTTGATGTATCCATGTCTCTGTATGAATCAAGAATATCCAGCAGCCACGCCTACGAGATAAATCTTCTATAGACTTATTCTAAAATTGTTTTGAATAAATTCATAAAATGTATTGGCGGCTGAAGTTTAATAACAGAGAAGGGAACACAAATTAAACTCTATGATCTTATGATCGCAAAAGATTACAGTAAGATAAATCTGAGTGTAACGTATTGCATTTCATTATTCAATTAAAAATCAAAGATAAATCTTACCATTCAAATTGAAGAGATGATCATAGTGTCAACATCTAGAACAACAAATTATGGATGATAGTTATAACAGGAGTATCCTGGAATATAACAGATCATTGAGTCTAAAGATACAAGACATATTAATATATCAGGATTAAATAAAACAAAACATCAACGAAACACCATTAACAAAAGGCTAAAGACAAAAAGTTGTGCGTTGTTTCATTTAGTCTTGAAATCATACATCCATCTTTGGTTCCAAGCCAAGATGCCTGCCATTTACAAAATGCATGGTTTTTAAAGGGTCTTTGGTAAATCCTATCTTCCTATCTCTCAGGATAAGATCAGATACCATAAGATCAAAACATTACAAATATGGGAGTCTACAGCCACCCATGATCAAATTGTATCTTCAAAAATTTATGAAAGTTTTCCCTATTTAAAAAATAAACAAAGGAGATACTAATCAACTAGATCGAACATGTTCCATCCCATAAGATTAGCATCAGATATACCATGCCCTGAAAAATGAAATAGGGACAAGTTAGGCAATTTTATTAACAAATAATTACTAAATTTTATATGAAAATGACTTGGCTACAGAATCTCTCGATTATGTAGCCAGTCTTATATTGGTAAAAGAAATCCAAGTTTAACCGATTTGATTTTTTAAAAACAACATGACTATAATAAAAATTATCTTACCATTTAACTAATAACTAAACATGGATCAAGATATCTCGGAATTTATTATGGACTTTACACTGTCTACATTCTTTATCACAATGTTGCTTGTGCTTTTAAGACGCTTGGCTTGTCTCTGTTCATTTGCCTTGAGGTCATGGTTTTATTTTATGAGAAATTCATTACGGTTTGTGAGAGCTTTAATCCTTTCTTGTAGAATGGGGATTTCCTTATAGTATTGTTCAATCCAATGCAAGTAGACCTCGCACTGCACAGAAGGAGTGATCTGTCGATGGAGTGTATAGTTGGGTGTAAGAACATCAACACTACTTGTTGTCGGCCCTTGACCGATATTTATACCAGTAAACCCATTGCTACCCTTGAGGCATGGTGGAAGGTTATTGACAAAGTCATATGGTTGAATAAGATCTAATTTGTGATAATTTGGATCTTCCTCTGGAAGAAATTTTTCAATTTTGAAATCTGAATCCTCATGGATCTCGATCAGGTCGATTGAGCTCACATGAGTCTTAGATCGATTACACAGAATTCTCGAAATGATTCGACCAACCCTCTTATTTTGAAAACCTAAAGTTGCATGCTTCTGTTTGGACAGTTTGTGAGGTTTCTTGCCATCGGTTTTCACATTGGCTTTAAGGCCAACAACTAATTCATGCACGGGGGTTCCATTTGACTTGGATCCAACATTTTTTTGCCTAGGTAGAAACTGATCGGGTATTGCCTCATGACGAGGGTTTTTCTTCAAAGGATTTGTCTTGTCATTTGAGAAATCAAAATGTTTCTCTATCAGAGGCTTATCCAACAAAGGGGTTTCTGTAGGAATGTCTGTAACAAAACCGTTTTGAGCTAAGAACCCATCCCAATCATAACACAGGGTTTTCAAATGATGAACCAACAACATTTTAACTAAACCATGGTGAAAGAGGCTAGAGTCGAGGCTCTGCTTCTTATATCTTTTCGACATTTTGTACAGACTCCTTAGAAAATAAAACATCACATTCAAATGGAAGCCTATAAAGTGCATAAGAAATCGCACATGGTAAAGAAAAACCAGGACATAACAGCCCTCACAGGGAATAAATTGTTTAAGAATAGATAACAGACCATGCCACCTAACCTTAAGATGGGAAACAGGAATACCTTTCTCACAGAAGTCAATCTTTCTGGAGGTCATGAAAAGACTCCAGGGCACTTCGTCAATTTTCAAATTCTTGAACCACTTCTGACCAGTGAGAGGAAGGCTCGTTGCTTCACTCAAAAACTCTTCAGTCACCTCCAACTGAACATCACCAACCTTCGTCCTGTATCCATAAAACGTTTGGGCGAATTATTTGGCCACACAAAGGTTATACCCTTGTAACTTATTAATGAAAATATTCCAACCCTGGCCCTTCAAGTCCTCAACCACATCATCATGAGACAGCAACGCCTGAGATCCATTCGGCTCTATTCGTACAACAGGAGCCATTAAGGGTATGACCATACTGTAACAAGGGTGACTCAAACTAACTGTGGGTTTAGATGGTAGCGGTAAAAGGGACAAGTTTGAGCTTATACCATGGAAACAAAACAAGAAACACACATGCATGATCATAACATAAACATGAGGGTTCTGTTCATGAAGTTCAAGCGCTCATGGTAATGAAATATTTGGGTACAGAGCATAACACAAAACCTTAACTCGTAATGAAAGGCCTGTCAATTCAACCTGCCGGCAAAAGGTAAAGTACAGAACACGATGTTTTCACATTAATTCCCATGTCATGCAATGAATATGGTCAATTTGCAAAGGGTTCAAATAGATATGTTTACAAATCAGAATACAAATCAACTTTTGGTATTATATCGATATTCAAACAAACTCAAAAGGAAAATCATTTCAGTATTAAGTATGAAGTAGATGTAAGTCACAATGAACCTTTAAAAACATGTTTTGAATAGGGATATAATATGAAATTAGGCTTGATTCATGTTTTCATTCATGAATCAAGCATGAAAACGCAAAATAAAAAAGAATAATCAAACATCTTTTATAATCCAATAATCAGCCCTAAATAGTAATATTTACAGGATGAGGTGTAGGCATATACAAGAAGTGTCGTTTGTCATTCAAAATAGAAAAAACATGTAGGACTACCAACACAGGGTCCTCTAATGCCTCTCCCTGAAATTCTAGTAATCTGATTGTGGGGTCGTGTCCTACAATTTTAAACTATGTTGAGCTACTACCTCCACGGTGTATATATTTGACTGTTACTTCCTGAACTGGCTCCTCTAGTTGTTTCTCCTTGCTTGGATGTGTTTATTGTTGTCTTTCTTTCACTAAAATTTGGTTTTATAAATGTTGGTGTTCTCTCTGGTGTGTTAGTCGCACATGGGGTTGTAGGTTCCACAATTATGGTGATCTTGATTGGAGTTCTTCCTTTTGTTCATTCCCTTGGACCTCTTGTTTTCCTTTCATATGTTGCGCATAGTATTTCATCGGTCTTATCCATAGGCCGAAGATCCTATACCTCTTCTTCATCACTTGTCAATCCCTCTCTATCAGCGATGGCTCTCTTCTTGTTATTCATCTTATACTGGTAGGGTACTCCACTATGCGTCCTTCCATATTTTTCCATTATCTTCTTTATATGATCTTCCTCCATCATGATTGGGTCCATGGCCTCCTTCTTATTTCCCTTATCCATCTCTTCCTCCATTTCCCAGCCTCCTATCAGTGCTTCTCCCCTTCCCCCATGTGTGCAGGGAAGTTTAGTTGTTTGATTCCATGGTCATCACACCGTTTCTATACAATAAAATTTTGATTGGAGTGTACATCAATCTGATGTACCTACTATTGGCGTGAGTTTGTTCAAACCAGGATCCTTCTCAGGTTACCAACAAAAGACATCGTGTATTCTAGAGTGTTGGCATTTTCATCCCCTCCGAAGAGAAGAAGTCTCACTTGAAGCGTTGCTGAGATAGATAGATAGGGAAGGGCAGGGAGAAGTCTACAGAATATCCATAGAGTACTCGGAACTCACTTCAGTTCTTGCGCAATCAACATTATCAGATTAGAAACATCTAAGTGTAAGAACAAAACCTATTGGTATTGCGAGCACCAATTAATCATAAGAGAAGAAATTATAACTCATAAGTTATACAGAGAGACTGAAACGCATAAGAAACCATGTAAAGACACATCAGATTTGAAGACTAATTCTTCTTCATATCATCATCAAAGATCTTTCTTACATTACAAACTCATCATAACATAGAAAGTACAGTACAGACTTTTGGCTCCAGACCTCAACCACAGAATCCTGACTTCCCAGCCAGTAGGTTGCATTCATTATAGATTCTACTCTTCTTGATTTACAAAAAAACCTTGGACAATGCCCATGGGCATGGCTCTGATTGACAGAACTCAACTTAACAAAATCAGCTAATGACCAAAGATGAATGAGCGAACTAATCAAAAAACCCCAAAACAATCAACCCTTTTTCAATTATAGTCTATCCTATGTATAGTTGTGTTATGTCTTCTTGTTCGTCTTGCACCTCTTCTTGTTCTATTGCAACTGTCTATTGTTTAGCTAGTGTTGTGTTGGCTTTCACAACTATTTTATGTTGTTCTTCCTTCTAACCTCTGATGAAGGTTGCACGACCAACACTTGCGCAGTTTTTTCTCAAAAACGAAGGGCCCAATAGGCTTCGACCACAATCCTTGACTCATCCTCGAGTCAAGCACTTGGTTCCTTCACATTCTCTAGGAGAAATTGTTGCTTTCCCTAATCTGGATTTTTCTCTTCTTTGACCTCTTCTCTTTGTGTCTTTTCTTCCTTCACTTCTTCAAACGAAGGGCCCAATTCTGGAACGAGCTCTAATGCTCTGTGTTTTACTCCATGAAATCTTTCAACTTTGTTCTGCCATTTTCGAGCAAGGAGAGATGCTTCAGCCAAGAACTATTGGGTCATCTCTTTGTTGTGCTCCTTTGGCTTGGATGCAACCAACGAGTTCAATTCAGAGTCAGTTGTTGCATCAACCTAGTGCATTTTCATATAGGCGGTTTGAATCACCAGTTGAAACTCGTGCAGCTCTTTCTTGGCTACTAACTGTGCTTCGTAGAGGGAATTTAGTTCATTACTGGACTCCTGAATTTGGTTGAACTTTTGTTGCTGCTCCATGGGGTCCATTGTGACTGCAACTTCCTCATTGAGCACCTGGATCTTTGTGCGCATTTCCTCCAAGACTTGATTTCGTCGAGCGATGATACCCATCCAATCGTTGAATTCCTTAAATATTCTGGCACAGTCCGCGGTCTATTTGTGTAGTGTCACTCGGGCATTGTTACCTTGCAGTATTATCTTCTACATTTGTTCCTACAGTTGTCGAGGCTATTGTTCTACTTTTTGCTGGACTTGTAGTAACTTTGCTTGTATCTTCTTTGTACGTGTCGTGAGCTGTGTCCATGCCACTTGTATCAGCTCGATCCGTTGCTCTGGTTCTATTATCTCACTGGCTTATGTTAAGTTGGGCGCAACCTTCTAGATCTCAGGCCAGGCTTCTGCAAGTTTTTCCTGGACCTTTTCTAGTTTGTGCTCGGCTAGGATTATGTTATGTTTTTCACCATTCTACTTTCTTGTTCAACTAATTGTTCTTTTCTGGCGAGATCGGCTAAGCTCTCGACGTCCTGGAGTCTTTGCTCTAGTTGATCTGTGGAGGCTCTGAGTAGCCCAAATAATTGTGATGTTGGCCACTGTACCAGGTTTGTAGCTAAAGGAGCTACATCTGTAGGTGCTCTCATCTGTAGAGGGAGTCTGCTGGCTATTAAGTGGTCCGAACGGGTTTCTACCTCCTCCTTTGTAGATGGCGTTGGTGCGATCCTCAGTCTTAGATCTTTGGGTAGAAGCGTCAGTAACTCTTTTCTAGTGATGCAGAGTTGCATCAATTCTCCACATTGTTGGGGGTTCTTGAGGACTTTCTCCATTTGCACTCGCGTGGTTATTGTATCCTGTTCCATTGTTGAGTCTGGCTCATTGGGCGCATTTGGTATCTATGTGTCCTCTAGTACTCCCGCATCCTGCATCATGGTTTCTTGGACCTCCTCACCCTTAGGTGGTGAGGTGATTTGTTGGTCACGGTTAGCTTCTAGCTCTTTTCTACTTCTGAGGGATTCCTCATGTGCTGATGACTCATGTTGTTGTCCCTGGGTGCTCGAGTTTGAATCATCTAGCATCATACTTTTCTCCGGAGCTTTGGGGTCAAGGTTGGGGATTTCTGAGCTAGGTTTGGGGACTTCATTGATTTTCTATGGGGGTTGTCACCCTCTGTGTTTGGGTGGTTGAACTGCATCAACTATGAAGTTATGTTCTGATGTGGGTTGGTGGTGAGGAGATTTGGTAGTTGGAGTGGTGGTGGACGCTACTCAACGATGAATGTGGACAGAAATTGTTATCACTGAAATTTCGTCCGCACAGGGCGACAAAGAACTCTGCATCGTCAGCACAGAAAAACAGTCATTCATGGCACAAGGATTAACTCCACAGCACATCAAAAGGGCCA
>JZKD02S2082854.1:15294-42143 GCA_000966675.3 Picea glauca | reverse complement strand
CAACCAATCTTCCAACATATTGGTGGCCACCCACCTATTCCAAATAGCTCCTCTTGACAGTTTTTAGTTCAACATGTTCTTTTATACTTATTTGTAATTTTGGGGTCTACACTCCCAAGATTTCCAGGGATTTCTGAAGCCCTACACATCTTCCAGGTGGAGACTGGTTTCCGCCCACCTAATCCAACTGGCTTATTTTGGAATTTTTCATGTCAACACATCTTTTTGTACTTCCAGGGTTGCTTTGGGGCCCTAAACAATGTTTTTTTTTTTATTTCCACATTCAAAGTATAGAAAAATTCAGAGTTTGAAATCATAATGTGTATTTCTCGAGAATACCTTTCCAATGGGCTATCACACGCATAAAATGAAGGTCATATGCAAAAGTTACGACCTTGGGAAGTTGAGGTACCAACTTACCCATTGGGGCACACATAACTTTTGGCGTTTCATTTCCTAGGGTTAGGTTTTTGGATGTCTAGGGTTTTGGAATTCCTGAGTAATGATAAAATGGCCTTTGGAGCCTCATTGTAATCATTATTCTTAGATGGATGCACGTAGCAACCACATCTCTTCCAGAGATAACTACCACCATTCAAGCAAGTTGTTTTCAGTTCTGCAGTTTTACAGTTTCAGCCTATTTCATTTATTCAATAGAAATTATTTTTCACTGGATATCTATTATTGTTATTTGTATCTATGTGTTATTATAGTCAGTCTATTATTCATTTTGTTCCTCTCATAAATCCATATCAGTGGTATCAGAGTGGTCTGCTCTTCATTTATTTTTCTTTGTGCATGTCCCTGAAAAGAGTTGGGTAAAATAAGTTGGAACTCGAACCATTCGAGACTTTGCAAGATCAGTCGCGCTGAGCTTGACAACAACCCATGGGGGAAGAAAACAAATATGATGGAGCAAGATATCATTTTAAAATGTTCCTCGAGGAATCCCTTGCATGACAAAGGAACGAAATGACGGACAACTTTGCACAGATCCTTCGGCGGCTGCACACAGGAAAATCATCTTCATCAAGAGGCCATGCAACCCCCTTCAAGGTACAAGTGAATTTTTAAATTCTAGTATTTGAAGGACTAATAGATGTGGATGTTGTATATAAATGGTTGAATATTCTTGAAGGGTATTTTTTGGTCCACAAGTTTTCTGATAGGGAAAAACTTGCTTTTTCACTCCTCAAGGTCCTCCCACATGCTAAGGACTGGTGGGATACTTACTCAGAAAAAAGGGCCATAGAGGAATCTGAAATATTTGTGGTCTCCCCTACATGGGATTCCTTCAGGGATTCCATTAAAGAATAGTACTACCTTGTTGGAAGCTACGAGGACTAGTACGTAAGATGGACCACCCTGTGTCAGGAAAGGAACCAAACAGTACCAGATTTCACCAATATTTTCCATACCCTGTGCACCAAATTGGGTATCAAAGACTCTGAGTGATATACGATGTTCAAATATCGCGACTGTTTGCATAAATACATTCAGATATAAATGGAGTTTTTGGACATTTCATCATTGGGTATGCCTTGTAGATATGTTCTCAAGATTGAGCATAAATTTAAGAAGAAGAGGCGAGAGTTTGGATCTACAAACTCCTCACAACCATAGTAGGGAAAAGGAGGCCCAAACCCACACAAAAAGGGACAAATAAAATATGGCCACTCTTAGGACAACCAATCCAAGCCAAAACACAAGAAGGGTAATGCGAAGTCGAAGAAGGACATAGGTAAATGGTGTGAATACCATAAAATCCTTTGGCACAACACCGAAGAATGTTGCTCCAATAAATCACTCATAGCCAAGATGAAAGATTCTGAGTAAGAGGAAAATTATGAGTCCAAATCAAATCTAGAAGGAGGGAAGCATATTATCGATGTTGAACCTAGTGCCACTTTCACTACCACCAAAGCCCAACCAAGAGAAATAGAAGAACTAGAGGAAGGGGAATACCTCTTTCACTCACAGATGTGAGTAAAGGGGGCTTCGGTTCATTTCATTTTCAATAGCGATAGTCAGAAGAACCTGATCTCACCAGAGGTTGTCAAGCAGCTGGACCTATTGAAGACACTACACCTGCTACCCTACACCATTGACTGGCTTCACCAAGGAAGATATTTTTCGTTTCAGTCGATAGTGTCGTCTTCCCTACGACATCAAGCCTTTCAAAGATGAGGTATTGTGTGATATTTCTCCCCTTGAAGTCTGTGATGTTATTTTAGGACAACCATATTTGTGGAAGCGACATGATGTTTATGAGTATAGACCCTGCAGTGTTATTATTACTTTGGGTAGACAATTGTACAAGATACCAGAGGTAGCGTCGCCTACCACTATTTCTTTAATCTCTGCTAAGAAATGTAGTAAGGTCATTTCACATACCGGGAATTTTGTCTTCTTTGTAATCAGTGCTCACAGTAAACAAAAGGTCTCTGCCACATCCGTAGCCTCTACACATAGCCTCTCTTTGTAGCAAAAGCAAGTGGATGAGTTTGTGTAAGAGTACAAATACATCTTCTCCTCACCCACTAGGGTACCGACACACTGCCAAGTCAAGCATCCAATTGATCTAACCCCTGGTGCACCTCTGCCTAATGACTAGTCTATCATCACTCGCTGATGGAAAATGATGAAATCAAGTGTCAAATCCATGAGTTGCTTCAAAAGGGGCACATCAGACTTAGCTCCTCCCCTTGTGAAATCCCAATTGTACTGGTGCAGAAGAAATAAGAGAATTGGCGGCTCTTCATTGATTACATAGCATTAAACAAAATCACAATTATGAACTGGTACCCGATTCTCATAATTGATGACCTTCTTGACCAACTCAAGGGGGAAAATTTCTTCAACAAGATTGACCTAAAGTCTGACTACCACTAGGTTCCCATCGAACCAACTGATGTATGGAAGAAAACTTTCAAATCTAAAGAAGGTCTCTTCGAATGGTTGGTCATGCCATTTGGTTTAACAAATGCACCAACCACTTTCATGAGGTTAATGGATGATGTAGTGATACCCTTCACCAAATATTTATGGTAGTATATTTGGATGACATCCTCATATTCAATAGAACTTGGGAGGAGCACATGCAACATATTCAACAGTTTTTGAGCACTCTGCAACAACACAAGCTATATGCCAACTTGGAAAAATTCTCCTTTGGCATGAACATGGTCCAATACTTGGGCTACATTGTTGACAAGCATGGGGTACATGTTGATCCAGCTAATATCCAAGTCATCCATGACTGGCCAACACCAACCACACTAACCGAGCTTCATAGCTTCTTGGGACTGGCCAACTTCTACCGACGGTTCATGTTGGGATTCTCCCATATTGCATGGGACCTCAGCCAAGTGACCAAGGGCGATGGCAGAGAAAATTCGTGTGGGGGAAGGAACAACAATGAGCATTTGATGATCTCAAGCGTTGCTTGTTCTCAGCTCCATTACTCTCCTTACCCGATATGCAACAACCGTTCAATATTGAGATTGATGCATCTGACTATGTTGTAGGCGTAGTTCTCACTTAGCATGGTCATCCGATAGCATACCATAGTGAGACACTCTTAGATAATTTTTGGAAATACCCCACCTATGATAAGGAAATTTATTCCATTGTACAAGCATGTCTTCAATGGAAACATTACATTCTGGGAAAGGAGACAATCATCCACACTGATCACAAGCCTCTGCAATTCATACAGAGACAGGGGAAGTTGCAGAACGACCGCCATCAGAAGTGGTCCACCTACCTGTAGCAGTTCCATCTCAACATCAAGTATAAGACAGGGAGAAAAAATCATGTCATTGACTGCCTTAGTCGACCTCCCATGGAAGCACTCACCACCATGCTCCATTCCTATGGGCATGAGGCATCTGAGTGGCCCCAACTTTATCAACAATATCCAGACTTCACCAGCACCTATCAGCGCTTGGGTACATGTGAGAATGTCACTGATTTTCACATTCAGGGTGGATTTTTGTGCCACCTCTACCATATTTGTGTTCCTGCAAGAGAGCATGCAAAGATGATTTGGGAGGCTCACTAAAATTGGATGGAAATACATTTTTGCGTGGAGAAAATTGTGGTCGTTCTACATAAACATTTTGATTGGCCAAAAATTCGACATGATGTCAGCAAGTATATTATATATTTCACTACATGTGACATTGCTAAGCCAATCATCAATAAACAAGGCTTATACACCCATCTTTCAACTCCCGAGACACCTTGGGAATCCATCTCGATGGATTACATGTCTGGCCTTCCATCCACCAAGCAAGGAAATGATTGTGTATTTGTGGTAGTTGATCGGTTTTCAAAGATGGGCATTCTAGCAGCTTGTAAGAAGAGCATCATAGTGGAAGATACTTCCAATCTCTTCTTCGAACGAGTGTGGGTCCATTTTGGGATACCACAGACCATCATATCTGACCGGGACAGAAGGTTCCTCAACACATTTTGGTCGAGTCTCTGGTCACTGTTGGACACCAAGCTCACTAAATCCACTTCTTTCCACCCCAAAACCGATGGCCAAACAGAGGTCGTAAATTGGATGATTGTGCAAATCCTGTGCATGTACAACTCTAAGAATCTATGAACATGGGATGAGATTCTTCCCTATGTTCAACACAACTACAACATGGCTCTCCATAGCTCCACCGACCATAGCCCATTTCAGGTGGGGCTGGGATTCCAACCCTTGGGTCCGATTGATGTTGCACTACCTCTTGCAGCCACACAGGAAGAATCTTCCCATGTTCAGTTTGAGGTTAGTAAAGCCACCAAATTCATTGAGAAGATTCAACACATCCGCCAACAGGTCCATGAGATTTTGCAGAAAGTCAATGCTAAGTATGAGCAACGCCATGATCAACACAGGGTATCGCACCAGCTTCAGCTGGGAGACAAGATCTGGTTACATTTGCAGAAAGAGTGCCTTATAGGGCCCCATCAAAATTTATGACCACTTCGCTATGGGGCTTACACTATCACCAAGGATGTGGGTAGCAATGATTTTGAGCTCAACACTCCACCCTTCCTTGGCTTGCACCCAGTGTTCAATGTGGACCTCCTTCGACCATATTTTCCACCATTATTGGAAACCTTAGAGATCACAAAACAACTGACACCAACAGATCTCAACCCTTACTACATGGAACATGCATCCACTGATCAGATAGTGGACACATAGGTCAAGGGCACTCGCTAACATAGGATACAACTTTATCGGGTTGTCAAGGTAGGGAACCTCCTACACCAAGGAAAGTGGCTCACCTGAGGCCAAATTTAGCAAAATTTTCCTCACTTGATGGGGGAACTCAATGCAATGGAAACCATTTTCTTCCTAAGGAGGGAGGACTGATCCAGGTGGATATTGGTGGCCACCCACCTATTCCAACTAGATCCTCTTGACATTTTTTAGTTCAACACGTTCTTTTGTACTTCTTTGTAATTGTGGGTTCTACACTCCTGGGTCTATTTGAATCCCTACACATCTTCCAGGTGGATATTGGTGGCCACCCACCTAATCCATCTGGCTTATTTTGGAAGTTTTCATATCATCACATATTTTTGTACTTCTAGGACCATTTTGGGGCCCTAAATAGAGTTTTTTTGTCTTGCCACAATCAAACTGTAGACAGAGTCAAATTTTGGTGGAATAATGTGTATTTCTCGAGAAGACCTTTCCAACAGGCTATCACGTGCCTAAAACAAAGGTCGTATGCAAAATTTATGACCCTAGGAAGTTTAGGTACCAACTTACCCATCGGGGCCCACATAACTTTTGGTGTTTCATCTCCTAGGGTTAGTTTTTTGGATGTCTAGGGTTTTGGAATTCACGAGTAATGATAAAAGGGCATTTGGAGCCTCATTCTAATCATTCTTATCAGATGGATGCGTGTAGCATCCACATCTCTTCTTAGAGATATCCACCACCATTCGAGCAAGTTGTTTTCCGTTCTACAATTTTATAGTTTCAACCTATTTCATTTATTCAATAGAAGTTATTGTTCACTGGATATCTGTTGTTGTTCTACGTATCTCTATGTTATTGTATTTAGTCTGTTATTCATTTTGTCCCGCTCATAAATCCAGATCAGGAATCACCAAGGGGACCATGATGCCACTCGAGGGAAGAGGAAATATATAAATAATCCCATGTTTCCTAACTCCTACTTTTTCCCTTATTATCACATGCTTTATTTAAATCCAAGCCACCATCTTTGACTTGAAGGCCAATCATTGAATGCATGTGGTGATTGTTGGGTAAGTCTACCTCACATAGTTATGAGGACATGGGACTGGGTACAACATCATGAAGGAGTGTAAGAGACTCCATCTTCATGGAAATATGAACCTCCTTTATTATTGTTTCCTCTCTTCCATTCTAATTCAAATTATCTTATACTCTTGTCATTCTTACCCTTGCTACCATTCTTCTTACCATGGAAACCATATCCTCTCATGCCAAAGACACCATTGAATCTCTAGGAAATGCATTCTCTTTCTTAAGATTGAGATTCAAACCTATGAATGACCAAATCATGTTGTGAAAGAGAAGATGATGAACCAAAGAAGAGACATGACTAGTTGTAGAGGAGAATAGATGTTAGGTAGTTAGGAAACCTCCCCTTATTCCTTATAAATTGCTACTCATGGGTTGTTTTAATCCAAGGTGTAACATGGATAGGTTATTCAAGAGTGCAGACAATATATTGGACTCTTTATTTCCACACTAAATATCATTGGAGGAAGAATATTCCCAAGGGACTATTGAGCAGAGAAGGGAAAGATCTCCCTTGTGTTATGTGGGGTGGTGGAAGAGAGTGCTAATGATACTTATGGCTAGATGGTTTCCTAGAGAATTCACTAGTGAACAATTTGGATTGGTTTGAGAGCAATTGGGTTGGGTGAGTGACCTGAGAGTCTTTAGCTAGTTTCATTGACTATCGTATCATGGTCTAGCCTTAGGGTGGAATTCATAACTAATTCCTATGACTAGGTGGAAAATCGCTCCTTGACAACCAATTTGGTGGACTTTCATTCATTTACAGACAAGCATTCATATCTATTTCTATTTGGGATGCTTTTTGTTTGCAACATGATCTATGATGCCTTGAACTTAATGGGTAATGTATGAATTCAAAATACGCATTGTTAATCCACTGTTATATTGTTTATTCACTTGAATTTGAAATGGTATTATTGTTAAAGTTACAAATTTATCCTAACAATTGGTTAATTAAGGAAATAATTCCACATGGAGTGCCTCAATGACCAAGGAAGGAATCAAGATACGTGACAATAAAAATGGTAAATGTTAATAAAGAAGGCATGAAATGTTTTAGTGCATGAATTAAAATTGTCATGAAAGGACCTATTGTGCATTTTGTAGTGTACCAATTAC
Source organism: Picea glauca (assembly GCA_000966675.3). NCBI lineage: Eukaryota > Viridiplantae > Streptophyta > Pinopsida > Pinales > Pinaceae > Picea > Picea glauca. The sequence continues at coordinate 34,717 of JZKD02S2082854.1, read as the reverse complement.
AAAGCATAGTATTTCTCTTAACTTAGACATACACCATAGAGTAACCATTTCTCATTTCCAATACAAAAATAAGGGTAGGGACTTTGCCACCCACAACTCTTGTTATACATCATTTGTGCAAGATTTAATGAAATGACATCTTATAACTTAATTTAATTTTTTATAGTTCATTGTACTTGTTTTAACCATTTTGTCTATGTATATATATGTTTCTATTTGAATGATCTTCAATCTCAACACTCTATAACCTCAATTTCAACACCAACCCCAAAGGAACCAATACATGTGTAACTATGGATTCAATCGTAGATCTAAAGAGGAAAAAACCTCTTACACAAATTTAGTTCCCTTAACCTTGTATGAATGTGTTGCAAAAACATTGTGCAACAAACATTTATGTAAAATCGAAAATTCAACTAACCAAAACACAACTATGCTAGCATCACATAATAAGGTAGTAATAAGGATATGAAAAAAAGGTGTGACATGATATATCATAGTTATTAGTCCCTGCTGAAGGCCATGACTCTAGCAATCGATTTATCGTTGACTACACATTACTTTGGCTTTGACTATTAATATTTTTTTTCTTTCTAATGTTATACATAGACCAAATGAAATAGTTATTTTTTTATAATAATTAAATTACTTTTATCAAACAAATTATTGGCTGACAAATTCAACCTCTTATTGCAGAGATGCATTTTTCGCAGTTTTGTTTTGCAGAGATGCATTTTCTCGCATTTTTTCTCGATTAGATAACCTATGTTTTGTAGAGATGCAATTTCTTTGCATTTTTTCTCGATTAGATAACCTATGGTTTGTGTAGGGAGACTTTTCCATGATGCATATGCATTTTCTAAAATCTTAGATAACCTAAGTTTGACTCACAATATGCGAAATCTTTATGTCAAGAATTTAAAGTATTTAAAGTATTCTAATAGTCACTTATGTGAAGGATTTATGTCAAGGTTTTAAAGTACTCTGACAAATGATCAAGTTGTTGAACTTTAATGTTTTCATTAAAGTAAAGCCATTGCCTCACGTGCTTTCACAACTTGTGGCCACTTCACCGCCTACACAACTCTGCATCTATACAACACCATATTTTCTTTAGCTTCTATGCTACTGTTAGATTGTCAGATGAACATTAGATTATGGACCCACCTATGGGAAAGATAGATGATGTGTCAGTCTATATCCGTAGCATGCTTTTATTTCACATAACATGCTTCTATTTCACTCTATAATTTTTCGCAATCTTCCAACTCTGTTGGAATACCTTTCTAGGATTTCTTGCTAGCAGGAAAGGAAGTCCACCCAAGTATGTGTAAGGAACCTGCCAAGTCCGCACTTAATCTACCTGTAGAAGAAGCTCAACGAATATTTCCAAAAAGAGGAAAAGATAAAAATAAGTTCTTCGGACCTTTCTCATAAAAAATCAATCACGAAGCTCTACTACATCATTAATTTCATCCCAAAAACTTCTTAATCAACCTGTTGAAGCAGCTCCACAAATATTTTAAAAAGAAAAGGAAAAGGAACTCTTCAGACCTTTCTCTAGAAAATCAATCATGAGGCATTCCAATTATCTTATACGAAGAAAAAAAATTAAATCCAGTCTTCCTTGATGCCATTTTGATTAGATCAATGCTTCTTACAATCTTGGTTGGTATATATATCCTTGTAACATATGAAAGACTAGTAAAATAACACTAAAAACACATTTGAAGTCCCACGTACACCATTACAAGACTCTTAAAATAACACCGAAAATACATTTCATGTCCCACGTCTACTGTAAAAAAAGAACCAGGAGGGAAAGAAAAACGAACACCTAGATCCATATTCACCATATATTTAAAGCAACGAAAGGTTTGAAACACATTATGGAATATACAATAAAGTGAAAACACATTTGAAGTCCCATGTACACCGTTACAAGACTCTTAAAATAATACTTAAAATACATTCATGTCCCACGTCTACTGTAAAAAAAGAAACAAGAGGGAAAGAAAAACGAACACCTAGATTCATATTCACCATATATTTAAAGCAACTAAAGGTTCGCAACGAATTATGGAATATATAGTAAAATTAAAACACATTTGAAGTCCCACGTACACCATTACAAGACTCTTAAAATAACACTGAAAATACATTTAATGTCCCACGTATACTGTAAAAAAAGAACCAGGAGGGAAAGAAAAACGAACACCTAGATCCATCTTCACCATATCTTTAAAGAAACGAAAGGTTTGCAATGCATTATGGAATATACCGTAACTGTACACATTTTTGGTGTAGGGATTGAGAATGATAGGTACTATCAATTTTGGAAAAAAATGTTGTGACTAGTGAAATTATGTGGGTGAACCAAATCTTGGAAAAGAAACAGCTTCACATGGGGTGAATCGTGATCATAATGATCATAGAAGCATTTCTTTAGAATCTATTGAAACACATATGGATGAGGTAATCCAAATTGCTCACTTGAGATAGAAAAGGCAGGGAAAGCAGTGACATAACCAGTTTACCTGGAACCAAAACCAATTGTTTACCTATCATCAGTAGTATTAAGCACCAATTGTGGTTTAACCTCTTTATCCAACACCAACAACTGTATTTGATTTTGATCCAATTGAAGGTATGGGATTTCGTGCTATCTTTTGAGGTTTCTTATTTACTTCGTAGTTTGTATTTTACCTATTCCTTAAGAGGAGAGTAAGGAACCTTCTTGTAGCCTTGTTATAATTTTATTAAGTCGCATTTATTCATTCCTCCCATCGAAAATAGGATCGAGCACTCAACTGACTCCCTTGATATCGAGGAACAACTTTTAATTCTAATCCCTCAACTATGAAAATAACATACCTATAAACCTAGCCCTCCACCTAAGTTGTTGCGAATAACCCCCAGGGAACAGTAAAGCTTCCTTATCAGGGAACAGTAAAGCTTCCCTAGGACTTAGATGGACAACTTACTGGAAAGCTCGCCCTGGTTTTTTGTTCTAGGCAACTTACTTGACCTATGACAGGAGCATGTAAGAAACATGATGGAGGATTTGTTGTTAAGCCATAGCCCTCAAACCGAACCTCCTTAATACCAGTCACCCTACTCGCACACACCTGGGAGAGGTACAAGCACCCCACTACATGCTACAAAATGGGGGTGGTACATTTCCTCTCTTCACGAGGTTGCACCCATTATGTAACTATTCTCAAATAGAGGGAAAAAATGAAACAACTTAGCATGCAACATACTTGCCATGCAGAGGGTGAAATCTCCAGCTTGGGAATGCCTTTTACAAGAGGGGTTGTGGCTACAAGAAAAGGGTTTAACATGCAATGTGGTCGCCATGTAGAGGGTAAAATCCACAACTGTCGAATGCCTTGTGGGGAATTCTAGTAGTGAAGCATGTCTTCTATCGGGAAATTTGAAATTCCTACCTAGAAGTTTGAAATTATTGACCTAATTTCAATTTCAAGAAACTATTAAAAAAATTGGATGCGTTATCAGGTTTTACTTTTGTTTTATTATTTTATTTAATTTCTTTTCTTTTATTTAATTTCTTGTATAAGTAATCCTTAAAGAGACGTCCACTAATAAAACATATGTCTTAAATAAATTTAAACTATTCGTATTTGAGTCCATCCTAGGGTGAAAGAATTAGACTTGAGAGAGAGCTGGTGGGTGGAGCAATGAACTGCTGGAGAGATGGTCCAAACCCATTCTAGGGAGGAACGACTACTTGCTATTTTTTCCCAAGGTAGGGTAAGACCCCTTACATTTCTTTATGGAAATGTTGAAGTTATTTTTATAGCATTAGCTACAATTGGTTGGAACAAGAAAGAAAAACCTGCAGTTTATCTGAGAATAAATTACAACAATATCATTCATACACAGTTGGAACGTTTGTATATTCCTTTTTTCTTTAGGAATTATTGTGCAGTGAGTCATTCATATATATATGTAAATTCTATTGGTTATGTTATACTTCTATTTCCCTCCCTATAAGAATTCCACCAAAGAAAAGTACTCCCGACAATGCCAACTCATATATAATATCTCCGTTCTAGTGCTCTAGAGTGTCTCCCGTTGAACCCTCATTCGTCCCTTCCATTCAATTGCCTTCCAAACAGAATCCAGTTCCTTTCCAGTACCCTTGATTTCCATTTCCATTTAATCCTTCTTCCAACCACCCGATTGTGTGTAATTAGATACATACATATAAGTGGTAAGTGTAAGTAAGTGTAGTTTATGGCTAAGCGCATAAATGACCTACTCGACTTGAGCAATAAAGTGTGTAATAGCCTACCTAGTTGTGTAATAGCCATATTGGGAAGACAAAAAATGAAGAGATTGATTCGAGAAGCATACATGCAGTTACATAGACTTGACTTGAGTGGAGTAGAGCGGCATTGCCACTATTCAAAAATTTTAATGTTTGTATTAACTTGTCTGTACTAGGGACAAGAAATGGGGAAGTTTTGTGGAAGAAAAAAAAATAGGTTTATGTTTCCCAACCAGGAAAGCCCACTAAATTTTCTCCTTGACAAGGAGAGCCTTATGTTAAATTTTTTTCATTATTGTAAAATCTCCCACCGACCATGGGATAACCCTCTACAAATTATGAGGTGATACCACACAACTAAGTTTCAATAAAATTATTGAACAAATTCCCATGCTTTCCTGCCATCTCTGTGCTCCACCCACTCAATCGTTCATCCTACATCTCTACACATGACTTATTTTTTTAGATATGGTCGAAGACCACCGATAAAGATTCTTCCAAATTTTTTCTTTCTTGTACAGACAACCAACTCTCCTATAAATATTTAGGAGAGTCGAATTAAATCTCGACCTCCAATGTGTTATCAAAACCAATGAGTTAAAGAGTGAGAGAAATATAGTGATGGAATTGGAAAGTTGTGAGATTGAAAAAGAAAAGTGAGAGAAAGAAATGATGGTGAAGTTGGGACTGTGACTGGCACATTAAATGTTACTCCATATGGATTTCACTCTATTTCCACTCTATCGAGCTTCGTCCTTGTCTCTGAGACCTTTACAGTTTCCTCCCCAATCTTTTCTATTAGTGTTGTTGCTTAATCTTATGTGGCTCCTGCTATCCCTGTGACTTCATGTGTCTCTGCTATTGATGCTTCCTATGTTGATGCTTTTAATCCCAAACTCTTTAAATAACTCACATGTTCTCACATATCCCATTGATTTCTGCATTTAAAAACTTGTTTTCCATGGCAGGGACTACACTGTCATGTAGCACTTGTTGCTTTTGAATTCTCAATGCATAGTTATTGTTAGAAAAGCAGGACCGCGGAGCAATAAAATAAAACAAATGTGGAAACAAAACATAGAAGATACACAATACAAGAGAGACACAGATTTACGTCGTTCACCCAGTGTGGGCTACGTCCACCAGAGAAAATGCCAGGTCCTTTCTTTATTATTATCTAGCAAATGAAGGGATACAACCTACAGCAAAACCCGTTGTAACTTCCTCTTCTTTGTCTCACAGTCTCCTCTCTCAAATAACAATACTCGCCAACATACATAGCCACAATACATTTCCCTCATAAAAGAGGGTTTCCTTCTAGGGAAAAAATCCCTAACATAATCTCTATCATTAGATCTGTGACCTTATAATGAACGGTCTATATTTACAATGAAATTACAATATACTTTTACAAGGCAATTTTTTCTTCGGGGGCTTTGACCTCGAACCCCGCAAAGGGTTACCCCCCCTCTGCACTCCCCTGCGTGGAAGAGTGTACATACTTCTGCGGTGTAAATACTTCATGGGGTATAAACACGGCTGAAAGTAAAAGACCTCTAAATTAGGAAGATAATCAGGCTCCTGTTGACGGGCGAAATTGAACGCTTGCCAACTGGAGGAGTGGATCCGGTCCGGGGTTGTCTAAATAACCCAAGCCATTTGGGATGATCCACCTCGACAGGTTTAGCGGCTACGTTGGCCGATATAAGTCCTAGGAAAATGAAAGAAAAACTAACTAAAGGAACTAATCTAAATGAAAACAACAATTAAAGCAAACCAATAAACAAATCTGAAATATATATATACAGTCTGTTGTCTAATATTATACAGCAATAATTCTATGAAATTAAATGTTCAATTATCAACAGAATTAGATCTCAACTACAAATGTACAATATTTACAGATTACAGATTTTAAATCAAAAAACCTGAAAAAACCATTGGTGAGTTGTCCTATGACAACAAAACTATTATTTTATAATTTTATAATTTTATTAAACAAAAATAAAGTGGCAATTATCAAAGCTAAAAAATTAAGATAACAATCTGTACTATAAAACTAAACTATACATCTATCTAAACTACTGTAAATTCACAAATTTATTATCTATCAAATTGCAAATAACAATCTAACCTAAAGCAACGCTTTCCAATTTTTCATGTGCAAAGTATTTGATTCAGCTGTTCGATGGGAGGAAACCCGCACCAGATTTTCCACAAGCTTCTTGTAAGCAGGAAGCAGCAGTGCTCTTTGAATATAAATGATAGGACAAACAAGACATAAAACTTACAGCAATCTTAAGATTTACAAATCATCACAGTTAGATAAACCCGTATGCGAAGATTTATACAAAATGATTCATTTAACGAAGAAGATAAACCTTTAATTCATTAAATTGAAACAAAGTAATTGTTGTACTTTAAAATAAGAGACGTCAGATTTGGACAACACATAAACCAAATCACATCAACCTGCAACGAATTATGATAGCTAAAGTAGTCAATAATTGATTGCGAACTGATATTAAGAAAACTTGAAATAAAAGTTTGATATATTGAAAGCTAAAGCTGTTACAAAACATCAACTTTCATCCCAATTTGTATCCTCATAAGTCCAAAGTATTTCTTCTCCCAATAGTGATGATGATGGGTTCCATAGAGAAGAGGCCATGAGAATAGGGGTATTCCTCAGCCAGGAATCATTCAATCTCAGAGTCTGAATCCTCGCTCAAGACAATAGGGTTTTTGTCAATGTTTTGCTTAGGCTTGTTCCGGGCACATCGGGATATCCATCGTGCATTTTTCTTTCCCTTACTGTTGACTCCAGTATCACCTTTGTCTTGCTTCCTTACCAGCCTTTTAACGGTCTTAGTATTATCTTTAGCACACGGGTCGAACATGGCATCGGGTAGGTCAATGTTGGGGCAATTTGAGGGTTTGACAGGGGGTAGAAGGGTAGGAGATGGCACTGTAGGCACAACCAGAGTTTCAGTAACCAAAACTTTATCCATTTGAACACACTCGGGGGTGGCAAAGACATACCTGGATAGGAAGGCTTGCCAACAGTCACCACTAAGGCTCAGATGATGAACGATAATGACTTTGATCAAGTAATGATGGAAAAGGATGCTATCATCCCTCTCACGCTTAAATCGTTTGGACATCTTGTACAGACTACGTAAAATATATTGTGGCATATTCAGAGGGTAGTCTATAAAATTCATCAATAACCGAAGATGATACAAAAATACCAAGCCATAACGACCTTCGCAGGTCACAAACTGCTTAACAATTGCCAAAAGATCGTGCCACCTAGGTTTGAGGGAAGTGACAGGCATTCCTCTATCACAACTAACAATCTTTCTCGATGTGAATAGAAGTGGCCACAGCACCTCATTCACTTTGGAATTTTTAAACCACCTTTGCCCTGTAGCTGGTAGTCCTGCAGCTGAGCTTAGGAATTCCTCATTTAGCTTGAGCTGTATGTCTATGACCTTAGCCCTGCATCCGTCAAACGTGAGGGCAAACTGTTGGGCTACCGAAAGGTTGAAACCCTCAAATCTTTGGATAAAAACCAGCCAACCGCTATTTTCCAAATCCTTACGAGCATTGTCGAATAGCAGGAGTGTTTGGCTGCCATTAGGCTCTATGCGCACCATAGGTGCCATACGTGAGGGCACACAGTGAGCAGGGTGAACGAACGAGGGTTTGGACAGGGCATATGCAGGATCGAAAGCTCAGGTATTTTCCCAAAACCAATAGAGGTAACCCGGGAGAGAAGGCGGGCATTAATGCCCAAGTGTGCGAGGGTGGTGGAAGGCAATAAACCCAGGAAAAACAGTCATATCCAAATGTACAATCGACGACGCATATGGTGATTCAAATCACCGTTGGTGTATGTTAAAACAATTCCAATAAAACAACCATTGATAACTATGATGAGTCGACCCGAAATATTTGCACAAGAAATAATGTTATTTAAAACCAAAACAATATTTTGAAATCAACACCAAGGGTTTGATCATAACAAGTATGCATTGTATGAAATGATTATACCAAGGGTCTAACCACAATGTCAATGTGTTTTCATGAAACCAATGCGCCAAGGAATTTGATGAAAGACTATAAAACATCAAACCACCAATGTATCAAGGGCTCAATGACAGTCATTACAATATCATCACAATCTTATAAATATGAAGTCATATCAACACAAAAAATTGCCAAATGAGTAAAGGTTTTGGTGTCTTGACAACTGTGTGACCATTATTGAATGAGAAGTGCAATGAACACATAGACAAGAGTTGACATCGTAATTCAGTGACGATTTTAATGCTATTGACACGATTTCGAACTGAGATTTTCACACTTTCAGTCGTGAAAACAAAAACAAAAGGCAGGTGTGTGAATGAGCAAAAGATTGCAATGAGAATCAAGGGTTCCAAAACACTTGTGTAGGAAGCTTATAAAGATAGGATAAAAATGCGAAATGGCTGCCAACAATGGCGACACACTGGTAGAAGCAGTTATCTCTGCCAAAAGAACAAATTCAGATTAAGATAATAAGAATGATTCAAACTCAAAAACAACCAGAAAATTGTTTAAACATCAATATTAATCAAATATTCCAGCAGTGTTTAAAGGATGAAAACTGATAACAGTCTTAAGCCAAGTGAGCCATGATATTAAAGATAAAATCTCCAATATTGTTGACAGGGCCACTGCTGCTAGCAGGCATCCATAGCCTCGACAGGGTTTCCATTTAACCCACTTTGATATCCGTATCCTGCCAAGAAGTTCTAGATCAGAATAAAGGACATTTTAAGGTCAAGATATTTCATACTTACGAATTTTCATATACCCGACAGTGCTTCGATGCCAGCAGGCCTGTTCAGTACCTCGGCGAAGCTGTCTTGGTGTCATGCATGCATTTACCCGCTGCCAACAGACCTGTTCAGCATACTGGCGGGTTTACAAGCACTTCCCACAGCTCTTTTATGATTTATTTGGTTTTTTTAAAGATATATAATTGAGCGGGGTGACGCTAAAAATTATGATATTTTAGACATATTTTTCTTTACAGACCTCAACAGAATTTTTTTAAAACTGTCCTTCATTAAGATCCAGAGATGGTTTGTTTACAAAACCAACCTTCTAAGGTACGGAGACATCTTCTGAGTCATTCCCTTGAGGAACAGGGACAACGTAAGAAGATAATAGATGATCATGACAGGGTTTACTCACAGATCGAAATCAGTTAACTTCTTTCAAACAACAGTCTTTTCTCAACACAGATGTAAATTTCAGAAGTATATAATTGATGTTTAGACAATTTTTCAGGCATTACAGTGAAAGAATTTTTCTGTTTTCTTTTTCTGAACAGTTCCAAAAATCAGGTATGTGTATTTCTGAAGACTAATAAGAGCAAAGGAAAAATCAAAACCAAAACAAAAAAAGAAAAGCAAACAAAGAAAAATATTTACACAATATACATAGGATTGTCATCACGCGAAATATCTTTTCAGAGCTTGGCCATTCACCAGATAGGTGTCTGGTTGTCCCTCTAGATTCTGTAATCGGAAAGAGCTGGGACCCAATTTTTCAGCAATTAAAAACGGACCAAGTCATAAGTTCTGAAACTTTGTGTGCTCTCCCTTTCCCTCATGCGGTTTGTCCCATTTCAAGACAAGGTCACCTACTTCGAAGTTCCTATCAGAGGCAGAGTTGGCATCAAACCATCTTTTGACCACTAGTTGATGCTGATCTAACTTACGTTTAGCTTGGGCTCTTACCTCTTCTAGTTTCATTAAAGAATTAATTCAGTTTTTCAGAGGGGGACAGTCTTCTTCTTATATTTTCTGTGATAGCTGTAGTGAAGGAAGAAGAATATGTGGTGGCAGAATTGCTTCTCTGCCATAGATGAGAAAAAAGGGAGAGTTACCTACAACAGTTTTTGGTGTTACCCTATCAGCCCAGATTTCATTTAACAGTGCATTATGCTAGTTTTTGTGATTTTCAGATACTGTTCTCTTGATGATTTTAATCAGATTCTTATTTGTTGATTCTGCCAATCCATTGCCCTGGGGGTAGTAGCTAGCAGAATACTTCAATTTAATTCCTTTTTCTAAAGTGAACTCGCTCATCTCCAGAGATGAAAAATAAGAAGCATTATCGAATACTAAACAGTCAGGGATACCAAAACGAGTAATAATATTTTAATTTAAAAAGGCAATTACCTGACTGGTATTCACAGTTCTTAATGCGACAGCTTCAGACCATCTAGTGAAGTAATCTGTGGTTGTTATGATAAAATTATGCTGCTGTGAGGATGGCGGATTGATTGGACCTATAATATAAAGGCCCCACTATTGAAAAGGGGAGTCTACTGAAACAGGCTGCAAAAGAAAGGCTGGTTTCTGTAACCGCCCTGATGCTTTTTGACAAATAATACACTTGCGGCACAAGGCATGGGAGTCTTTGAAAAGTGTGGGCCAGTAATAACCGGCTCTCAAAAATTTATGGGCAGTGGTGTCACCACCAAAATTCCCACCAGCTTCTCCTGCATGCAATTCTAGTAAGACTTTTTTTGCTTCGTCTTTCTCAAGATAGCGCATTAGTACTCCATCAAAATTTTGAAAAAACATAATACCATTAATCAAATGAAAGGAGGCAGATTTTAATCTTAACACTCTTCTTTTAGTGGGATCCAGGTGACGGGGGGTTGATCCATGTTCAAGACAAAATTTTATATCATCATACCATGGACTGACAGAGTTTTGTGCACAGCAGATTGCATTTTGACTGTGCTATCCTAGGTTTGGCGTATCATTTTCTTCTTGCTGTCCTGCTGCTGAATCAACAACTAATTTGCACAGGCCTTGGCCTCTCACTATTTGATTTGGGGTAATTTCTATGCCATATTCCTACAAAGAAGTAACCCAGTTCGCCCTCTTTTCGCCTAAATCTTTCTGCACTAACAGATTCCTGACGGCTGGGTAAGGGACAATAACTTTCGTCCTAGATTTCAAAAGATAAGATCGGAAGTGCTTGACTTCTATAAAATCAGCGTAGGCTTGCTGATCTACCACTAGGTAATTAAGTTCCGCGCCTTTGAAAGCAGAGCTCATAAAGGCAATGGGTACTTCATTGTTTTCAACGTTCTTTTGAGTTAGGACAGTAGCGTAGGAACGATCAGAAGCAAATGTGTAGAGCGTGACGTCTTTTGAAAAGTCGGGGCTCATGAGAGAAGGAGCGTCTATTATGGCCTTCTTAATTGAATTAAAAGCTTGGTTTTCTAAGGGTCCCCAATGATATTGCACATCTTTCTTTATCAGGTTTTGTAGTGGCCTTACCATTTCTGAAAAGCTGGGAACGAATATCCTAACAAAGTTTATCTGGCCTAAGAAAGTCTGCATAGACTTTTTTGACAAGGGCGGGGGAAGTTTCGCGATGGCTTGAGTCCTTTCAGGGTCGATAATCATCCCTTCGCTTGATACAATGAATCCTAAGAGTTTACCTTGTTCTACAGCGAAAATAGATTTTTTAGGATTTAAGGAAATGCCGTATTTACGACATCGTTGTAGAACGGTTCTCAAATGAGCTAGATGATCAGTTTTGTTTTTCAAAAAGACGGTAACGTCATCTAGTTAAACTACGATGGATTGATTGATCAAGCCTTAGAAAGCGATATCCATCGCTCTCTGGAAAGTGGCACCAACATTAATGAGTCCAAATGACATTTTCTTATAAGCGTAGGTGACCCATGGAGTGCGAAAGGTAGTCTTAAGTTGGTCTGGGGGAGACATCAGGACTTGGTTATACCCTGAAAAACCATCCAATAAGGATAGTCTCTCAGAACCAGATACCTGTTGAAGGATCTGTTCCATGGGTGGGATAGGGTAGTTGTCTTTATCAGACGCTTTATTAAGGTTTCGGAAATCGATGCATAGTCGGATTTCCCCACTCTTCTTCCAGACAGGGACAAGGTTAGAGACCCATTGCATGTGCCTAACTGGGAAAATTATCTTAGCATTCAGGAGTTTATTTAATTCTTTTTTAACAGTCGGTTCGAGTTTAGGGTGCATTTTTCTTAACTTTTTTTGAAACGGAAAGGTTTGGGGTTTCATAGGAATGACGTGTTTTATGATGTTAGGGTCAAAGGTCTTTAGGTCGTCATATGTCCATGCAAATACATCTTTGAATTCCTTAAACAATATAATAAATGCGGCTTTCTCTTTTTTAGAACACCCTACCCCTAAGTTAATGCACTGTGGATTGTCATCAGTTCCCAAGTTTACTTTTTCATATAATAAAGAGGAACTATTTGTTTTACAGTTGACCGTTTTTTTGAATTTATCTTGCAGATTGTAAAAATTTTCTAGTCTAATTATAGATTTAGGGATTGAATTTACCATGTCCGATGAAGATTCAGGAGTTCTCGGATCTGGTATTACCGTGAAATCACGCAAATTGTCGTCATGAGTGCATTCGTCGATCATCATGCCTTGAAAAGTTTCTTCCATATGCAGGAAGCTAATAATCTGTTGACCGTCGTCGAAAACTCTCCAATTCGTGATGTTGTTAAGAACAGATGGCCTGAACAACAGTTCGACGGAGAATGCATTCGGGGACAAGCCTTCTACAGGAAAGAGTTTGGAAGCTACGTTAGCTAATAGATCAGCTTTAGAATTATTCAATCTAGGAATAGAATTTATATTGAAAGCAGAAAACTTATTCATTAAATTCCATACCTCGGATTGGTAGCTTTTAAGATGCGGAGACAAACAGTGAATAGAATCTCTTACCTGTCTAACCATGATTTCAGAATTGCCAAAGACAGTTAAGTTTTGAATGTTCATATCTAATGCTTTTCTGAGACCCTGTAATAAATCCTCATATTCCGTTGTGTTATTAGTACATTCAAATTCTAGCCTACATGCAATCAGGGTTTTGTTACCTGCCGGATCAATAATAACGCAGCCCGCACCTGCTCCTTCCTTGGACTTCGACCCGTCAAAGTAAAGAGACCAAATTTGATTTTTTTCAGGTGCATGAGACCATTGTGTAGAAGTCGCTGGCTGCACATATGCTACAATCTCGGACTGTTGTTCTGGGTTGGTGATAGCTGAAGTCTCGGCCATGAAATTGCCAAAAAAGGTATCCATCCCTTGCATTTCAGGAGAATCAGCAGAAGGTGTAAATGGTTCATTGGGATCATTTAGATCGTTTAGATTTTTCATTGTGAACTTTAGGTAACGTTCACGATTTACCTTGATCTTGTTGGGCTTGTCGTTCTCGGGCAGCCACAGGTGAGACCAATCTGTCGAAAAATAGTCATGTAGCTGCTCGGACCAGTCCCTTCTTAAAAACATACCATACACTTCTGAAATATCCACAACAATAATATCAATTACTTGATGAACTTTGGGGTTAGACGATAATCTTATAAGTACATTCCTTAATTCACCTATAACTTTAACATTAGTTCGATCAAGTTGGATGATTTTTAAGGTGGATGGTTCAAATTCAGCATTAATCTTCTGACACACAGACCATGGCATTACATTGGACGTTGCTCCTGAATCTACCATACAATTGTGTACGTTTCTATTAAAGATTTCTAAAGTTAACAAAAATGGAGGTACATTTCTGCGAGTGCTAGTGGTGGAAGCTTGTGGATTTTTACTCGCAGCCTCTAAAGCTAATTTATCTACATTATTTACATTATTTACAGGAAGGCTTCCCTTCTCTTGAGGATCAAAATTATTCTTAGCGTAAGTCTTCGGAGGAACTTTGTTCTGAACAACCTTGTTACTGCTTGAATTACCATTTTTTCTATTCTCTGAGATGTTCTGTAACATTTTTTGTAGCAGAAACGGAAATTTTAATAATTCATAAACAAAAATGTTAGCCCTTAACTTTTTAAGATCTTCAACTAAATCATAATCTAAGTTGGGGTTTACATGACTCTGTTTAGTCTCAGCTGGTTTAGATTGTTTTGGGGGCAAAGTCGTAATGTTTTCGGAAGAAGGTTTGTTTGTTGTCTTACTCCTAGTGTTGTAGGGATGAACTATCTCGAAGTTAGCTTGAAAAATGCTATCCGAGAAGTGTCCAAAAATGTTAGGAGAAGATTCTTCTTCTTGAAATGTCTCTTATTCAACTTCCTCCTTAGGGATCTCAGGAGGCATCAAGTTATCCTGGGCTTCTAGAATTGTTTGAAGGGAGAAATGCAGACTTTCTAGGTTTAAGCCCTCGACATTTGAATTAGGTCGGTTGGGAAAAGGCTTCCTGAATGGGGGTTTGTAAGGCCCTTTGCTCGAAGAAGCTTCTTCGGCCGTCCTTTTCAAATCTATAACTTGATTTGACAGTTTTTGAACGACTTTAGTTAATTTTTCTAAATCCGAGCTTTCAGGTTGTGTTTTATTTTGAGCAGGTCTAGGGAGGATTTCGATCTTCTTTTTGGAAGATGAACTAGTCTCTGTTTTGTTGCTAGTAGTGTCTTTTAAACTAAGGATGTCTTTTTCAATCTGGATGGCCTCCTCGAAGGCCTCTAACAATGTGGCTTTCTTAGATCGTTTTACCCAAATGGCTATACTTTGATGCAAGGCTTTTGTATAGTATGCTATGATAAGATTCTCAGCAAGCATCAAATCCATAGGGATTCGGTTCTTAAGTGTTAAGAATCTTTGATTAAAGTCTTTAATTTTCTCTTTTGGGTTCATTCTTAAGCTATAAAGATCCATAACTAGAACTTCTGGGGACTTATCGTCTCCAAACTTTTCCAGAAAGCAGGATTCGAACTTATCCCAAGACATGATGGTATGGGGTTGCTGGGCAAAGTACCATGTAGATGCATTGCCCTTGAAAATGTAGGGGAACAACCTACAGAGTACATCTTCATGCTCGACATTATGGAGTCTAATGGCTAACATAAACTTTTTAATGTGATCTTCAACGATCTGTTTAGAGTCAGGGTCAAACTTGGGAAGCCACTTCTCTGGATGTTTGGGTAAGGGATACTAAGGCCCAGGTACGACTACTGCATCCTGGTCGAGCCAGGGTCTGGCAGGATTGTTCTGGTTGGCCATTGGTGTAGGTGGTGTAGAAGGCTGAGAAGGGGAACTGCCTTCGTCAGAAGAGTCTTCTCCAGAAGAAGGAGGAGATGATGGAGGTGGTGAGGGTGGTATTCCAGTTCCTCCTGCAGCAGGAGTGAGAATTGGATCTGTAGGGTTTAAGGTGAGGTTAGTGCCTCCAAGCTGTTCTCTGATATCAGATAAATCTAAAGGTTGGTCCAACGGCCGATTTGGTTGTCTTAAACGGGTGAAGGCACTATGTTTTCTTAAGAGAGATTGGCGGACAATCTCTTGTACGTCACCACCTGTAGGATTCGGGGTTGTTGGTTCTACTGTGATCCATGGATCGTCGTTTGATGTGGTTGCTATTTGAGGGGGGATGTTGTCATTTAAATGACTTCTTGTCACTATAGGTGAGTGGTTGGGTGGTGGAGGAGTCTTACGACCGCCTCGTGCCATTAATAAATTTCAGGCCCTCCTTCTAGCGCCATTTGTTGACGAGCGAAATTGAACGCTCACCAACTGGAGGAGTGGATCCAGTCCGGGGTTGTCTAAATCACCCAAGCCATTTGGGATGATCCACCCCGACGGGTTTAGCGGCTCCCTTGGCCGATATAAGTCCTAGGAAAATGAAAGAAAAACTAACTAAAGGAACTAAGTTAAATGAAAACAACAATTAAAGCAAACTAATAAACAAATCTGAAATATATATATACAGTCTATTGTCTAATATTATACAACAATAATTCTATGAAATTAAATGTTCAGTTATCAACAGAATTAGATCTCAACTACAAATGTACAATATTTACAGATTACAGATTTTAAATCGAAAAACCTGAAAAAACCATTGGTGAGCTGTCCTATGACAGCAAAACTATTATTTTTGAATTTTATAATTTTATGAAACAAAAATAAAGTGGCAATTATCAAAGCTGAAAAATTAAGATAACAATCTGTACTATAAAACTAAACTATACATCTATCTAAACTACTGTAAATTCACAAATTTATTATCTATCAAATTGAAAATAACAATCTAACCTGAAGTAACGCTTTCCAATTTGTCCCGTGCAAAGTATTCGATTCAGCTATTCGATGGGAGGAAACCTGCACCAGATTTTCCACAAGCTTCTTGTAAACAGGAAGCAACAGTGCTCTTTGAATATAAATGATAGGACAAACAAGACATAAAACTTACAACAATCTTAAGATTTACAAATCATCACAGTTAGATAAACCCGTATGCGAAGATTTGTACAAAATGATTCATTTAACGAAGAAGATAAACCTTTAATTCATTAAATTGAAACAAAGTAATTGTTGTAATTTAAAATAAGAGACGTCAGATATGGACAACACATAAACCAAATCACATCAACCTGCAACGAATTATGATATCTAAAGTAGTCGATAATTGATTGCGAACTGATATTAAGAAAACTTGAAATAAAAGTTTGATATATTGAAAGCTAAAGCTGTTACAAAACATCAACTTTCATCCCAGTTTGTATCCTCATAAGTCCAAAGTCTTTCTTCTCCCAATAGTGATGATGATGGGTTCCATAGAGCAGAGGCCATGAGAATAGGGGTATTCCTCGGCCAGGAAGCATTCAATCTCAAAGTCTGAATCCTCACTCAAGACAATAGGGTTTTTGTCAATGTTTTTCTTAGGCTTGTCTCGGGCACATCGGGATATCCATCGTGCATTTTTCTTTCCCTTACTGTTGACTCTAGTATCACCTTTGTCTTGCTTCCTTACCAGCCTTTTAATGGTATTAGTATTATATTTAGCACACGGGTCGACCATGGCATCGGGTAGGTCAATGTTGGGGCAATTCAAGGGTTTGACAGGGGATAGAAGGGTAGGAGATGGCACTGTAGGCGCAACCAGAGTTTCAGTAACCACCACTTTATCCATTTGAACAAACTCAGGGGTGGCAAAGCCATTCCTGGATAGGAAGGCTTGCCAACAGTCACCACTAAGGCTGAGATGATGAACGATAATGACTTTGATCAAGTAGTGATGGAAAAGGCTACTATCAACCCTCTCACGCTTAAATCGTTTGGACATCTTGTACAGACTATGTAAAAGATAATGTGGCATATTTAGAGGGTAGTCTATAAAATTAATCAATAACCAAAGATGATACAGAAATACCAAGCCATAACGACCTTCGTAGGTCACAAACTTCTTAACAATTGCCAAAAGATCGTGCCACCTGGGTTTGAGGGAAGTGACAGGCATTCCTCTATCACAACTAACAATATTTCTCGATGTGAATAGAAGCGGCCATGGCACCTCGTCCACTTTGGATTTTGTAAACCACCTTTGCCCTGTAGCTAGTAGTCTTGTAGCTGAGCTTAGGAATTCCTCATTTATCTCGAGCTGTATGTCTCCGAACTTAGCCCTGCATCCGTCAAATGTGAGGGCGAACTGTTGGGCTATAGAAAGGTTGAAACCCTCAAATCTTTGGATAAAAACCAACCAGCTACAATTTTCCAAATCCTTACGAGCATTGTCGAATAGCAGGAGTGTTTGGATGCCATTAGGCTCTATGCACACCATAGGTGCCATAGGTGAGGGTACACAGTGAGCAGGGTGAACGGATGAGGGTTTGGACAGGGCATACGCAGGATCGAAAGCTCGGGGATTTTCCCGAAACCAACAGAGGTAACCCGGGAGAGAACGCAGGCATTAATGCCCAAGTGTGCGAGGGTGGTGGAAGGCAATAAACCTAGGCAAAACAGTCATATCCAAATATAAAATTGACGGTGCATATGGTGATTCAAATCACCGTTGGTGTATGTTAAAACAATTCCAATAAAACAACCATTGATAACTATGATGAGTCGACCCGAAATATTTTCACAAGAAATAATGTTATTTAAAACCAAAACAATATTTCGAAATCAGCACCAAGGGTTCGATCATAACAAGTATGCGTTGTATGAAATGATTTTACCAAGGGTCTAACCACAATGTCAATGTGTTTTCATGAAACCAATGCACCAAGGAATTTGATGAAAGACTATAAAACATCAAACCACCAATGTATCAAGGGATCAATGACAGTCATTATAATATCATCACAATCTTATAAATATGAAGTCATATCAACACAAAAAAATTGCCAAATGAGTAAAGGTTTTGGGGTCTTGCCAACTGTGTGACCATTATTGAATTAGAAGTGCAATGAACACATAGACAAGAGTTGCCATCGTAATTCAATGATTATTTTAATGCTATTGACATGATTTAGAACCGAGATTTTCACGCTTTCAGTCGCTAAAACGAAAACAAAATGCAGGTGTGTGAATGACCAAAAGATTGCAATGAGAATCAAGGGTTCCAAAACACTTGTGTAGGCAGCTTATAAAGATAGGATAAAAATGTGAAATGGATGCCAACAGCTCCACAAACAAAAATATCCCACTTGGAGACCAATCTCAACAACTCCACCGCTGTTGTATATGTTGGACTCTGAACCTTCTTGGACCAGGAAAATTTCTCATCTTCATCTTCATTCTTGAAGACCAACTGAAACTGAGCAGGAACTCAGTTTTTCCCTGGTTACTCCCTTTGTTAACTTGTCTGCAGGATTCTGGCTAGTGTGTATCTTTTCCAGCTTCAATTGTCCATCTTCCAAGGCGGATTGTATGAAGTGGTACCTCAAGTGTATATGCTTAGTCTTCTAATGGAAGGCTAAGTTCTTTGCAAGGTGAGTGGCACTCTGTCTGTCACAGTAAAACCTGTTGTTCTCCTGCTTCTTTCCCAATTCCTCCATAAACCTTTGTAACCAAATCATCTCTTTACTAGCCTCTATAGAAGCAACATACTCTGCCTCTGTTGTTGAAAGTGAAACAACCTTTTGTAATTTTGAAATCCAACTTACTGTTGTTCCACCTATAGTAAAAACATACCCTGCGGTGCTCCTCCTATTGTCTTTATCACCTGCCATATCTGAATCAACATATCCCTATAGAAAAGTGTCTGAACCTCCAAAACATAATGCATGTGTAGTAGTACCTCTCAAATACTTGAGAATCCACTTTA
>JZKD02S2082843.1:31661-50178 GCA_000966675.3 Picea glauca | reverse complement strand
TTTTTCTCCTATAGCCAGGTATACCTCCATTCGAGCTATTATTTTTTTAGCTTCCGTACTTGGTTGGAAACTACATCAGATGGATGTAAAAACAACATTCTTGAATGGAGAGATTGAACATGAGGTATTTGTGGAACAACCAGATGTTTGTATACTGCATAACAAAGGCACTCATGTATGCAAGATAAGGAAGGCCTTGTATGGTCTTAAGCAGGCTCCTAGAGTTTTGTATGACAGGATTGATGGCTTTCTTAAAAGGTTGGGCTTTGAGAAAATTGATGTTGATGCAAATCTATACTTCAAGGTAAGAGGTAACCAACCTGTTATACTAATCATGTATGTTGATTATCTCTTTATAATAGGAATCGAAGGGCTAATAGCTTGGTGTAAGAGGGATCTAACCTCAGAATTTGAGATGAAAGACTTAGGCTTGATGCATTACTTCCTAGGATTGGAAGTGTGGCAAAGACAGGGTGGGATATTTATGGCACAAGGAAAATACAAAGTGGATGTAATAAAGAGGTTTGGTATGATGGATTGCAAATCCATGTCTACTCCAATGGTTACCAACCTGAAGAAGCTGCATGATTCTGATACAGGTTCATATTTGGCGGATCCCTCCATGTATAGGCAGCTGATTGAATCATTGATGTACATGATCCACACTAGACTAGATATATGATATGCAGTGATTGCAATGAGTTAGTTCATGACTAAACCAAGACATGGACACTGGGTGGCAGCAAAGCACAACTTGAGATATCTCAGAGGGACCATTACTTATGGTCTGAGATATACATCCAGTGGTGGTTTATTTTTGCATGGGTATGCAAATGTTGATTGGGCAGGAAGCCCAGTGGATCGGAAGAATACTTCCAGATACTTCTTCAGTTTAGGATCCGCTATGATCTCTTGGTCAAGCCAAAAGCAGGGATTCGTTGCACAGAGTACAACAGAGCCTAAGTACATTGTAGCAAGTGATGCTAGCAAGGAAGTAGTATGGCTCAGAAAATTTGTTTATGGGTTTTTTGGTGACAAGCTCGAGATGACGGGGGTTCACTGTGATAATTAAAGTTGCATAAAATTTACAGAGAACCTAACATTTCATGACATGTCAAAACATATTGACATGAGGTACCACTACATCCGAGACTTGGTCCAAAGAAAAAATTTAAAGTTACAATACATAGCCACGAGTGAGCAGGTAGTTGATATCCTGACCAAGCCTTTGACCTCGAGACAGTTTGTGTAGCTGAGAGGTAAGCTTGGTGTGGCTAAGAGTGACTCCCTCACTGAGAGGGAGTTTTAAATTTGGAAGCATCAAGAGTCGTTCTTTAATGAGAGGCCATATGGGCCACTGTGAGGCTAGCCAGGGAGATTTGGAGAATCAACCAGTCTTGTGAGGAATTGACAAAATCTAGGGGGAACGGACAACCTCTGTGAGTCAAACCAAAAGTCACGATGAACGAGATTCTATGTGAGTCTAATGAAAAAGTCAGAGGGAACATACAACCTCTATGAGCATAGACAGTCTAGTGAAAAAGTCATGGGGAACGTACAACCTCTGTGAGCATAGACAAACTAGTGCAAACGTCAGGGGGAACATACAACCTATGTGAGCCTAGTCAAACCTTGTGAGCCATGAGAAAAAGTCAAGGTATCTAGCAAATGTTAGGTTGAATGTAAAATTCCTATGAGCTAGAAACAAACGATATTCCTAATATTGTAAATGATGTAATTGTATTGATCTAGTGCGTTGGCACATGTAAACATTATCCACCATGAAGAGAATTTTGAATTGCCTTGTCAAGAGTTGTAACTAAAGTATTAAGTCTAGTTCTATGTTATAACTAAAGTGTAATGCTGAGTTGCAACTAAAGTCTTGAGTCTAGTTCTTTTTTTAGTAATGTTGAGTTGCCACTAAAGTATTGAGTCTAGTTCTATCTTAGAACTAAAGTGTAATGTTGAGTTGCAACTAAAGTCTTAAGTCTAGTTCTAAGTTCAAACTAAAGAATGTCCGCCTCAAGTCTAGCTCTAAGTTCAAACTAAAGTGTAATGTTGAGTTGTAACCAATCTCAAGGATAGTTCTAAAGTTCGAACTAAAGTGTAATGTTGAGTTGTAACCAATCTCAAGTCTAGTTATAAGTTTGAACTAAAGTATGAAGCTGAGTTATGACTAATGCATGCAATCAAGTTACTATTTTGAGCTTCTCCTCTTCCCCTCTTCAGCCTATATAAGAAGAGGTCGAACCCTCTCCTCAATACCGTTTTGCAATACAGTTTTGCAACACAATTTTGAAACAACGTTTTCATATGTAGGTTGAGGGTGAAGTAATAGAGGAGCACATCATTGATAAAGATGCAGCATATCAAAGTTGTATTTCAGCAAGGTCTTGTAAGTCTTTGTCAAGTCAAATTCATCTTGGCAAGATCTTTGAGAGAAGTACATTCATGGTGGATATTTGTAAGAGATATTACATTATTAATGCAATAAAGGAATATTGTTTGCCGGGGTTTTTCTCCCTATACAGGGTTTTCCCATGGTATATGCGTTGTTGATATGCATGTTTATTTATCTACATAATTATTGCTATTTTATTATGATTTGAAATTGTTGAAGTGTATTAAGTTGGAATCAAAGTATTGAAGAAAATAAAAGAATTAATCAGCATAAGAAATCAAGCTCATAATTTAAAAACAATCAAATATATAGGAAACCAATAAATTCTCCCAATATACTAAGATTTACAGTTTTCCAAGTGTAGAGATAAATTTTACACATTAGTCTGAAAAAACGGTTAAAATATGGCCCCACCTATATGACAAAACATCCTACATATAGTTTATAAGAGGTAGGAGAGAGAGAGTCTTAGGATTGTCTTAAAGTTAGTTCCCAATGGCAGAGTGATGGAGTTCATTTACATTTTCTTAACCACGCATACTTCTTTTTAGCTTTTCCTACAAGTAGTGTCGTACATCAGGACAAGTTTTAAGATTTAGGAATTTTATTTATCGTTTGTCAGATCATCACCCTCGCTAGGTAGAATTCCTCGCTGCCAACAAGCATGTTTAGTACTCCAATGGGTTTACCTAGTCATACCATAGGATGGTACTTGCTGCCAGAATACCTGTTCAATATCTCGACGGGTTAGCCTCTTACACCATTATATAGTAGAGACTGGTCCACCATCTTTTAAGATTTGTGTATAAATATTTCTTTTTGCAAGAAGATGGGGAGGAAGCTCTGAATTTTTTTATTTTGGACTGGGATGGTATTTAAGTTAGAGGATGACTCTTCTTTATGTATTCCTTATAGATTCTCCTGATGTAAGGGATACTTAATTGGGCGTAGACAATCTAAAGATATGGTATAATCAAGAATTTTTAGTGTGTAGTGGATGGTACCATTGGAAAATAAAATAAAGGTATATTCAGGCCATACTAACTTTCTTCTTTTTTAAAATTTATATTGATGTTTCCATGGCTAACCACTAATGAGTCCTTCTTGCTACTCTTTCATAAAGATACTTTACTTACCTACTCAGGGTTCTTGGAGAAATTGTATGAGTAACCTCTAGGTTTGATAAGACAAGGTGTCACTTCCTTATATCCTCTAGTGATGGAGGTTATGAGAAACGTCCATTAAATATGGCTTGAGAGGAAGGAAGATAGAAATATTTGTAAAAATGGATAATTTAAAGCATCCAATTTCCTAAGCATAATAAAAAAAGTCATTATCCAATCGATGCTTAAGTAGACAACGGAGTTCAAATATAGAAACATATTATTCCGAAGTAAAATACTTCCCTTTTGTATCCTTGGAGTTGTCCACTTGTGGTTAGATAAATACTTGCAAAACGTTTCTAAAACTATTTGTCAAAAACCACACTCTAAAATATCAAAAACTAATGAGATCAATGAGATCAAGTCACATGAACATGTATCTCATAGTTATTTTCTTAAAAATAAAATGTAAAATGAGGCTGCATTATACTTTAAGATAAACTAACAACATGAAACTTTTATTTACTATCCTACTCTACCTAAAAATAAAGGAAAATATTTATTCAAGTGTAAGAACTTTTCCAATGTAACCATGTGCGAAGAAAGATAAGAAACATACCCATATCCACAAATGAAAAATTTACTGCAGTGATTAACTGGATATGAAGAACCAACCAACCTACTTGTTTTGGCATCAGAAGGTGTTGAAGAAGAGAATAATATCGTGGCCTGATGACTTCTTGAAACCAAATTTCAATGTAATCTTGATGTTCATCAACAATAATTTCTATGCTCTCCTTCATCATGCTTTGCAGATCCTCTTCTTCTGGATAATTGATTTCTAAAGTACATAAAGTATCTGCTGAGATGGATGTTGAGAACTCCTCAATCTTAGGTCTTAGTGATTTCTCTCCATCGGACATAGTCCATAATTTTTCAGCTTCCTTCGCAGTTTGGCAAGGAAAATATTTTTGTAGTTCATAGGACCTTGATTCTTCTAATATTTCTGGAGAGGTAGATACACTTTTGGCTCCTGCCAAAATATGTTCTCCTTGAAAAGAAGAAATCCTGGCTGCTTCTAGGATTTGAGAAAGATCCCTCAAGCTAATGGTTGCTTCTGAGTTCATCATGTAATTTAATAAAACCTGGTTCACACAACGATCAGTGTCTGGGGTTCTTACAACACCCAAAAATTTTATTATTATATATTTTTTAAGATTTTAATCCCAACTACCTAAAAAAATGAAATACATATTTAAAGAAGATTTTCACAAACCAAACACACCATGCTTGCATAAAATCAATCATAGCTGTAGGAAAGAAATCAAAGCATAAAATACACTACGATTGCAAGAATGAAATCAAACTCACACGTGTATGAAAGTAAACACACTAGAAGGAAAAATAAACACACTTTGCGAAAGGGAAGCACACTTGCATGAAAGAAATAAAACTTTCATAAAATAAATAAAAGCGAGAAATCTTGTATTAAAATAAGCACACTGGCGAGAAAAAAGAAATTGTGGAAAAACAAAGACACCTTGCAGGAAAGATAAAACATACTTTTGCAGGAAAATAAACACGCTTGCAGGAAAGTAAATTTCAAGAAGGTAAACACACTAAGAAAAGTAAACAAACTAAGAAAAGTAAGCAAACTTGCATAAAAAGTAAATACTCTTGCCGAAAATGAACAACAAGGGTTTGGAGCGACCCATTAAAATGGATGTGCAGGGGCAGACTGAGCGTTCAACTCCAAGAGCGCACCAACAAGACCTAACTACTAGCCCTTTTGGCAACACCTGCGAAGCAGATGCAGTCTCACTCGAAGAAGCTATGGGGGGTTGTAGGATAGAGATGTCTACAACCAAGGGAAATATCAAGTGGATCTAATACTAGAACAATACAGCATGCACATATCACTTATCAGCTCAGATCTACTCCACACAACTATCTATGAGATCTAACATGGTAATTCAATAGAAGTATATCAATGGCTAAGAACAAAACACCAATCACACATATGACACAAGATATACGTGGATCACCCTCTCTCTAGGGCTACATCCACAAAACTATGATTATAATATATTAAGATGAAGCATACAGTTATTTTCTGCACTCTTAGCTAGAAAATCTTCTTTCTTCTCCATGCTATCTCTCCCCTCCCTGCGCACCNCTTGGCAAGCTCTTTGAGAGAAGTACATTCATGGTGGATATTTGTAAGAGATATTACATTATTAATGCAATAAAGGAATATTGTTTGCTGGGGTTTTTCTCCCTATACAGGGTTTTCCCATGGTATATGCATTGTTGATATGCATGTTTATTTATCTACATAATTATTGCTATTTGATTATGATTTGAAATTGTTGAAGTGTATTAAGTTGGAATCAAAGTATTGAAGAAAATAAAACAATTAATCCGCATAAGAAATCAAGCTCATAATTTAAAAACAATCAAATATATAGGAAACCAATAAATTCTCCCAATATACTAAGATTTACAGTTTTCCAAGTGTAGAGATAAATTTCACACATTAGTCTGAAAAAACGGTTAAAATATGGCCCCACCTATAGGACAAAACATCCTACATATAGTTTATAAGAGGTAGGAGAGAGAGAGTCTTAGGATTGTCTTAAAGTTAGTTCCCAATGGCAGAGTGATGGAGTTCATTTACATTTTCTTAACCACGCATACTTCTTTTTAGCTTTTCCTACAAGTAGTGTCGTACATCAGGACAAGTTTTAAGATTTAGGAATTTTATTTATCGTTTGTCAGATCATCACCCTCGCTAGGTAGAATTCCTCGCTGCCAACAAGCATGTTTAGTACTCCAATGGGTTTACCTAGTCATACCATAGGATGGTACTTGCTGCCAGAATACCTGTTCAATATCTCGACGGGTTAGCCTCTTACACCATTATATAGTAGAGACTGGTCCACCATCTTTTAAGATTTGTGTATAAATATTTCTTTTTGCAAGAAGATGGGGAGGAAGCTCTGAATTTTTTTATTTTGGACTGGGATGGTATTTAAGTTAGAGGATGACTCTTCTTTATGTATTCCTTATAGATTCTCCTGATGTAAGGGATACTTAATTGGGCGTAGACAATCTAAAGATATGGTATAATCAAGAATTTTTAGTGTGTAGTGGATGGTACCATTGGAAAATAAAATAAAGGTATATTCAGGCCATACTAACTTTCTTCTTTTTTAAAATTTATATTGATGTTTCCATGGCTAACCACTAATGAGTCCTTCTTGCTACTCTTTCATAAAGATACTTTACTTACCTACTCAGGGTTCTTGGAGAAATTGTATGAGTAACCTCTAGGTTTGATAAGACAAGGTGTCACTTCCTTATATCCTCTAGTGATGGAGGTTATGAGAAACGTCCATTAAATATGGCTTGAGAGGAAGGAAGATAGAAATATTTGTAAAAATGGATAATTTAAAGCATCCAATTTCCTAAGCATAATAAAAAAAGTCATTATCCAATCGATGCTTAAGTAGACAACGGAGTTCAAATATAGAAACATATTATTCCGAAGTAAAATACTTCCCTTTTGTATCCTTGGAGTTGTCCACTTGTGGTTAGATAAATACTTGCAAAACGTTTCTAAAACTATTTGTCAAAAACCACACTCTAAAATATCAAAAACTAATGAGATCAATGAGATCAAGTCACATGAACATGTATCTCATAGTTATTTTCTTAAAAATAAAATGTAAAATGAGGCTGCATTATACTTTAAGATAAACTAACAACATGAAACTTTTATTTACTATCCTACTCTACCTAAAAATAAAGGAAAATATTTATTCAAGTGTAAGAACTTTTCCAATGTAACCATGTGCGAAGAAAGATAAGAAACATACCCATATCCACAAATGAAAAATTTACTGCAGTGATTAACTGGATATGAAGAACCAACCAACCTACTTGTTTTGGCATCAGAAGGTGTTGAAGAAGAGAATAATATCGTGGCCTGATGACTTCTTGAAACCAAATTTCAATGTAATCTTGATGTTCATCAACAATAATTTCTATGCTCTCCTTCATCATGCTTTGCAGATCCTCTTCTTCTGGATAATTGATTTCTAAAGTACATAAAGTATCTGCTGAGATGGATGTTGAGAACTCCTCAATCTTAGGTCTTAGTGATTTCTCTCCATCGGACATAGTCCATAATTTTTCAGCTTCCTTCGCAGTTTGGCAAGGAAAATATTTTTGTAGTTCATAGGACCTTGATTCTTCTAATATTTCTGGAGAGGTAGATACACTTTTGGCTCCTGCCAAAATATGTTCTCCTTGAAAAGAAGAAATCCTGGCTGCTTCTAGGATTTGAGAAAGATCCCTCAAGCTAATGGTTGCTTCTGAGTTCATCATGTAATTTAATAAAACCTGGTTCACACAACGATCAGTGTCTGGGGTTCTTACAACACCCAAAAATTTTATTATTATATATTTTTTAAGATTTTAATCCCAACTACCTAAAAAAATGAAATACATATTTAAAGAAGATTTTCACAAACCAAACACACCATGCTTGCATAAAATCAATCATAGCTGTAGGAAAGAAATCAAAGCATAAAATACACTACGATTGCAAGAATGAAATCAAACTCACACGTGTATGAAAGTAAACACACTAGAAGGAAAAATAAACACACTTTGCGAAAGGGAAGCACACTTGCATGAAAGAAATAAAACTTTCATAAAATAAATAAAAGCGAGAAATCTTGTATTAAAATAAGCACACTGGCGAGAAAAAAGAAATTGTGGAAAAACAAAGACACCTTGCAGGAAAGATAAAACATACTTTTGCAGGAAAATAAACACGCTTGCAGGAAAGTAAATTTCAAGAAGGTAAACACACTAAGAAAAGTAAACAAACTAAGAAAAGTAAGCAAACTTGCATAAAAAGTAAATACTCTTGCCGAAAATGAACAACAAGGGTTTGGAGCGACCCATTAAAATGGATGTGCAGGGGCAGACTGAGCGTTCAACTCCAAGAGCGCACCAACAAGACCTAACTACTAGCCCTTTTGGCAACACCTGCGAAGCAGATGCAGTCTCACTCGAAGAAGCTATGGGGGGTTGTAGGATAGAGATGTCTACAACCAAGGGAAATATCAAGTGGATCTAATACTAGAACAATACAGCATGCACATATCACTTATCAGCTCAGATCTACTCCACACAACTATCTATGAGATCTAACATGGTAATTCAATAGAAGTATATCAATGGCTAAGAACAAAACACCAATCACACATATGACACAAGATATACGTGGATCACCCTCTCTCTAGGGCTACATCCACAAAACTATGATTATAATATATTAAGATGAAGCATACAGTTATTTTCTGCACTCTTAGCTAGAAAATCTTCTTTCTTCTCCATGCTATCTCTCCCCTCCCTGCGCACCCAGCTGTAGGGTTGATCTTTGCACCCAGTTGAAGATCTTACAATACAGGAGGCTCTCGTACTTGGCGCTTCTTTCTCACTCAATATTACTTACTCAATCACACAATGACAAAGGAAACAACAACAATCATAACACCAACAACAATAACAACAACAACAATAACAACAACAACCCATCGCAGGCCCTTTAGACCTCTATTTATACATTACAATCACTCAACAATATCCTTAGGCCAAAACCTAGGTGTCAAAACCCTCAATACCAAAACCCTAAGTGTTCAAAACCCTAGGTCAACTTGACCTGCATTTTCAGGGCTTCTCCAACCTATCTTTCCTTCATTCTCATGCAGTGCTCCAAAGAATCCAATGGTGGATTTTTCCTCCGACTGAGTTGTCCACGATCCTTCTTTCTTTCTGATCTGTCATCCTCAATATCGTCATCCGATGGATTTCTTTATCTTACTTCGCTCCATCTTTTCTTCTCTTTTTCTCACTTCGACCCAGTAACAGTCACTATGTCATCCACGCATTTTTCATTTTTCCTTTTATTCCTTGCTCTTCGGTAACTTTTATAACCAAGGGCCAATAGGCCCCCAACACTCACCTGTGACTCATCCTGAGGCACTTCAGATATGACCTTTCTATTTTACTTCTACTTCAGACTGTGCAGTGAAGCCTTTGCTTTCTACTCTATGCCTCCTCTCCTTCTCTGTGCATACTATCTTTTCTGTGTCTAGTACCTAGTTTCAACTGCACCTGGTACCTAGATCCTTTTCCTCATGCCTTTAATAAGAGCTACGAGGCAGTTGGTTGTCATATTATAATTTCAACCAGCTCCCATTCACTAATCCTTCCTTCCATTCTCCCTTCAAAGTATTCAACTACACAACTCCTCCTTCTGTAACATAGGTGACCTCATATGGCCCGAGACAATGCGTTCTGAACTTCCCAGGATGTTTGATGAACTTACTGTCATATACCAGTACTAGATCACCTTGTTTAAATTCCTTCTTCTTGATGTGCATGTCATGATAGGCCTTCTCTCTTTCTTTCTGTACCTGATGATGGAATCCTGCAATAAATCTGTCTTCTTCTAGTTCGACCAACTTTGCAATCCTTTCTTGAACAACGCTAGTGTCATCCATATATGTAAAGGAAACAATTCTTATGCTTGGTACCAAATATTCCATTGGGACAACGACTTCGAGACCATACATTGACTTAAAAGGGGCCTGCATTGTTAGTTTATTGCAAGTGGTTCTATAGGCCCATAGTATTGTTGGTACTCTTAAATCCTAGTCATCCCTGTTCACACTCCAAATCTTCGTCAGTGTTGTCTCCAAGATCTTATTGAATGATTCCACTGTCCCATTTTCTTGTGGATCGTAAGGCATGCTCTTCTGATGGTGGACTACAAATTCCTCAGTCAGGGATTCAACTATTTTATTTATGAAATGTGTGCCTTGATCACTCATAAGGATCTTTGGGCATCCAAACCTGGTTATGATGTCATCAAATATGAAGCACGCAACTATAGTTGCACAATAATACTTAACTTCTCTTGCTTCGGCCCATATGGTCAAATATTTTTTTGCAATAATGATGTACCTTGCTCCTGTCTGCTTGCCTGGTGGGTTTATAGGTCCCATGAAGTCAATGGCCCATTTCTCAAATTCTTGTAGGGTTAGTTGTGGTGCTAAGGGAATTTCATCTCTTCAGGACGGTTTCCTAACTCGGCATACATCACGGGCTCTGTAATAGTCTTTAGCATCTCTGTGTAAGGTAGGCCACCAAAGGCCAGCTCTAATAACCTTCTGTGTGGTTTCTTTCCTTGTGTAGTGTCCTCCAGAGATGCCTTCATGATATTTCTCGAGGACCAATGGTCACTCTGCCTCCATAACACACCTTCTCAATATCTCATCAGGTCCCATTTTGTATAACTCTCTAGCTATAAGTGAAAATTCGGTAGCGCGCACTACTAGTTGTTTCTTCTGAGGAATTCTATACTCACTAGGTGCCATTCCTGTTGACAGGAACTAGAATATCTCTCTGAAGTGGTCATCAATATTTCTAATGGCCAATAATTGTGCATCCAACAGTGCATCCTCTAAACTCATCAACTCTTTTCCATGTTCCAACCTCGACAAGTGGTCAGGACCATTGTTCATTCTTCTTGGTTTAACTATGATCTTGAAGTCATATTCCTAAAATAGCATAAGCCATATGCATATTCACCCCCCCAACACTGGCTTGTTGACTAAGTATTTCAGTATGGAGTGATCATTAAACATTTTAAAGTGTCCTCCCAACAAGTAGTGGCGAAATTGTTGCAGTGCATACACCATAGCTAACCCTTATCTTTCAGTGGTGGTGTAATTAATCTCAGTTGTGGATAGTTTCCTTTTAGAAAAAGATAACGGATGGTCAATATCTCCTTTCCTAGGTTGTGCTAACACTTATCCTAATGAAATATAATATGCATCAACATGCACATGAAACTCCTTGCTCCAATATAGGAAAACTAGAATAGGTGCAGTAACCATTTTCTGTTTCAGTGTGTCGAAGCTCTGTTGGCACTCCTCTGTCTAGTGAAATTGATAGTCTTTATTCAGAAGATTCTCCATGGGTGCTATAATCTGGGCACATCCTTTAATGAACTTCCTGTAATATCCCGTATGTCCCAGCATAGGTGTTTGACTGAAGTAGGAGGGGGTAGATCAACTATAATGGCAATTTTAGATGGATCTACCAACAATCCCTGCTTGCATATAATATGACCTAACAAAACTCCAAATGGTGAAAAAAAAATACATTTCTTCATATTCGAGGCAATTTGACACTGCCTGCATTTTTCCAACAATAGTATTAGACATTCAATATGATTTTTCAATAAACTAAAAATAGTCCAATCATCAAAATATGCTTCTAGAAAT
Source organism: Picea glauca (assembly GCA_000966675.3). Classification (NCBI taxonomy): domain Eukaryota; kingdom Viridiplantae; phylum Streptophyta; class Pinopsida; order Pinales; family Pinaceae; genus Picea; species Picea glauca. Next base: position 38,308 of record JZKD02S2082843.1, on the reverse strand, counting down.
TTATGCAGAAACTCCTTGAATGCTTCGACCACCACCCTGAAAAAGATGTATGGGGAATTCTTCAATCCAAATGGAAACACCGTATACTGGTAGGATTCCCATTCTGTTGCAAAGGTGGTCTTATGGTGATCTTCCTTGGAAATCCAGATCTGATGGTATCCTGAAAATCGTTCTGTAAAAGAATATACCTCTTGGCCTCCAACATTATCTAACACTTCGTCAGTGAATGGTGTAGGGAAGGGGTCATGCAAACATGCATTATTCAAGTTCCTGAGATCTACGCAGATCCTGATCTCTCCCATCTTCTTGTCTTGTACCACCATAGCGCTAATCCATTCTGACTCTTCAATAGGTTCTATAATTTCTGCTTCCATCATTCTGTTCAGCTCAATCTTCACTTTATCCTTATATTTAGGGTTCAATCTGTAGGGTCTCTTCTTGACTGGTTTTTCATCTGGTTTCAAAGGGGTCCTCATCTCTCCCATAGGCCCTTTAATAACCTTCATATCAGTAAACTTGGTCAGAAACAAGTCTTGATAATCATGCAGTAACTCTGTGATTTTGTCAATAGTAGAATCATCCCAGTAATCTCCAACATTTGCAAGATTCAGTGTTTGCTCTATTCCAATGTTGACCTTCTTAATCTTGATTGCCTATCCAATGAATGGTAGCTCAACTTCTGGTCCTTTCACATCTCTCTGGCCTTCTGTTTCCACGATGTTCACCTTCCTTGGATCATCGTCTTCATCATCATTGATGTTGTAACAACCTTGCATTTTCTGGAGAGGCGCAGTCCAATCGTCCTCTTCTTGTTCTAAATGGGGGATAGAGGCCTCCTCAAATAATTTATGTCTAACAATCTATAATTCTTGATATACTGAAGGATATTGATTGCTAAATAAGAAGGTGGTTACAAAGTTCTGAGTCATACCTTCCCAATCTGCAGTGATGAGGCACAACTCCGCTTGAAGGTACCAGCTGATAGGGGTTGTGTCTAGTGTGTTAATGAACTTGTGCACCCACTTCTCTTGAGGAATGGTTCTCCAGGATTCCTTGTAACTTCATACATCATCCTTTGGGAAGCTTCAACCTATGTACCAAACTTTGCAGCCTTCTAATTGTGTTGAGAACCATGCGATCATCAGGGTATGACATTGTACGCATTTTGTAATGTTGTTTTTGTGTGTCCCCCACCATCTCGTTGGTGTTGATTTCAAGGCCTCATTCATTACCAACAATATATGTTGTGTTGGTACACTTGCTTCACATTCTGAGAAGAATATTTCTAAAGGATTCAAACCATCAAAGGTTGATGCAGGAGCATTGTACAAAGCCGAAGCACGAGCCTAGCCAACGGAATAGCTGGACGCGCGAATGGGAAAAAGGAGCATGTTCTTTTTATGAAAGCATTTTGAATTTTGAAAACTAAAGCATTAATGTAATAAGGTAGGAGGAGTGTACTTTCATTTATGTCTTGGAGATATGAACAGAACTGGAGATATTACTCTCATATGCCGGATGTAATAGGCATTTAAGTCTGATAAATGTAAAGTAGGTAGATTTAATTTAATAGATTAGACAGTTAGAAGATAGGGGGGAAAATGGATATAGACACCCTCATTCTTGTATCATTGTAGATATTTGTAAAATTATCATTATTTAGAGTTGTAGCAGAGAGATGTAGAGAAGAACCCATGTACAAGAGAAATTGGGTTAATATATGAAGCTTTGACTCACTTTCACGGTGTTATGATTTTTACTGTTTACCTTTGTTAAATGGTATGTTTACAGTTGCTTTATATCTTTGTTTATACATCTATTTCAATGCTAGGTTAAATGTATGATTTCATGTTCAGTGTATGAAGTCTGATAGAGCAAAAGAATGAGTTTCAATTGTTTCTCTCTCTGAGAATCCTGCAAGGAGTGCAGTGGATGTCTGCAAGGTGTGCATTGACGAGGGTCTGAGTTTTATTTCAGAAAGCTTAGGAGAGATACCGTTGTTCTCATACTAGAAGAAATACAGGTGAGGCACAGAGCCGTGAAAGGTGTGCGCAGGCTAGTTGAAACCTTTGAAGTTATCAACTAAGGTGAAAGTTGAAGGACTATTATTGAAAAGAGTGCACAAGGTCGAAGACTCAAATAACCATAAGTTATTTGAAATTTTTCCGCAAGGAGTGCGAGTAGGAACCTTTTGGAAGCCTTGAGTTTGGAAGTGAAAGATCAAGCGGGTTAGTACCTTTGAAGAGTTCAGAGGGAGACGGGGATTGATTCATTGTATAAAAGTTAAGTTCAAAAGGAGAACATTCAGTTGTTTGGGAAGAATCCATTGAAGTGTGAATCGAGCGGTCAGAATTCTCTGTGGAGAGCTCGTGAAGTAGTGAGGACCGTAGGATCCAGTGAAGTTGCAAGGTGGTTAAGAGTTGGGAAAACCCATCACTTTGGTTTCAGGAATCAACATGGACCATTGATCGTGATCAGTTTGAGCCGTTGGATCATTATCGTGAACTCGGGGATCGTGAGTTTGAAGGCTAGACCAAAATTCTTGGTTTGCATGAAGTTCTGAGTTATGAGGAGTAGGGAAGGAGATCTAGATCGTTGGATCCAAGCTCCGACAGGACTGTTGGATTGGAACCTCCATGTGGTATCATGTATCATGAACTCAGGGGCTAAAAGGACTTATTTTTGACTACAGAAGTCACGAGGTGTCGAGCGTCGAGGGCTTGTGCAAACACATGGCCCATCCATAAGTGGGGATCGCGTGGCTGATAGGTGGCGTGACAATAAAATTCCCGGAGAAAGGTGGAAGTGGTGACAAGTGGTGGACACATGTCATTTGGAAAGGGTCAAGCCATCATTGACTTATCGTGAGTCGTGGATTCGCAAAGGAGGAGCACAAGAGCTCAACACTCCAACTCGCAAAGTTGTGAGCTGTGAGTAGCACTAGTAGTTAGCCCTAACTGGTGGTCATGTGTGGGAGGTGCTAACAAGGAGGAACCATACCCGTATCATCATCTCGGGTATCAAGGGTTTGGAAAAGAGGAGTTGAGGATCTTCGACCCACGAACTCGTAAGTTGCGAGTTGCGAAAAGCACTTGCGCTAAGGCCCAGTTGTGGTCACATGAGGGTGAAGCTCGCACCTGGTGCTTGTTCGCACAGGTGGAGTTTCCAAAGGACTTGTGCATTGAATCTGTGAGGTTCCAATAGGGATCCGAGGGAGCCGCTTCGGCTCGAGGTGAATTTAGAACGATCCTATGCAGATCTTGACCCAGGGGATGGGGGTCTGGATCATTTGGTATCAGAGCACAGAACAATTTCTTTTCTTTTTGTAGTAGAGAGAAGGGAGAAATTTTACAATCATGCCACCGAGAAGAAGAGATAGGCCAATACCTGATCCAGCAGTGGAAAGAGAAATGCATGAATTACGTGCCAGGCTTGATGCTATGGAGACAACACAATAGCGCACAATTGACGTTGGGGATATCAACAAAAATGAAAGTGAAGATGAAGCTAGAAACGGAGAAGAAGAAGTTGCAGTCGAAGATGCTACAGACGAACGCCTATTCAGGGTTGTTGCAAGGATAGGTACCAGAGAAAAAATGGAGATTCCCATGTATGAGGGAAACTTGGATGTTGAAGAACTTCTAGAATGGATTAGAGCTCTAGACAAATACTTCAACTATGAGGATGTCGAAGAAGACAAGAAAGTCAAACATGCCATCACTAGACTTAAAGGGTATGCAACACTGTGGTGGGATGAACTGTAGGCTGACAGTCGTTGCAAAGGCAAGTAGAAAATCAAAAGTTGGGATATAATGGTTGCAAAGATGAAAGCCAAAGTCATACACAGGGATTATCAAATCACTCCATTTCGGAGGATGTAGAATTTGAGACAGAAGCTGATGTCAGTGAAATAATACACTGAAGAATTCTACAGGATAAACATTAGAGCAGGTCATCGAGAAAGTGATGATGAAAATTTTTCCAAGTACATGAATGGTCTATGATATGACATCCAAGATGAGATTAGCATGATGACCATTCAAACTCTGGAAGATGCTTATCAGATAGCTCTGGAAGCTAAAGAGAAGTTGCGCCAAAAGAAAGGTCAAAGATGCCGAGGTAGAAGTCAAGCTAGAGGCAAAACAATTGCCCAAGACAGAACTCACAAACTTAAAGAAGAGGGGAAGAAACCTCAAACTCAACCTGAGAGAGGAGGAAGCTCATAGGGAAGGCAGTATGCTAATAGAAATACTTTTCCTCGAGCCAGAGGAAGAGGAAGAGGCAGAGGAGGTGAAGTGAAATGCTTTGTCTATGAAAAAATTAGACATAAATCCTATGAGTGTCTAGATTGTTGGCAAATAATTAACAGACAATGAATTGCATAAGTACAAGAAGAGCGAATGGCATAGGTACAAGAAGAATGTACAGAGGATTGTTGGCAAATATTTAACAGACAACAAATGCTTGTCATTGATGGAAAGTACAATAGTGAATATGGCATGAGTACAAGAAGTTTGTAACCGACAGGAAAACAAAAGATAAGTTCAGAGAGGTTGAATGATCGAAGGCGAATGATCAAAGGCAGCGAATGATCGAAGGCAACAAAACATTGATCGAGTAATCAAAGAATCTATGATCATTGAAGAGGAGGATAGATCTTAGCCATCAGATCCAAGCATAGGATCCGACCATCGTTGAATCGAAGAAGAACCTGGACGCCTTTTAAGGTACAAGGAGAAGCGAGCATAATCGCGATATGCAAAATCGCGACTTAATCTCAGCCGTCAGATCAAGGTTTGATCTGGACCGTTGTTTCCAGCCCATGTCGGAGTTTCGGGGATCGAGAGTTGGAGATGACAAAGTTTCTTAACATAAGGAATCTCGATATCACGATATGTGAAATCACAATTTAATCTGAGCTGTCAGATTAAGGTTGAATCTGGACCGTTGATCTCAGTCCGTGTTGGAGTATCGGAAATCGAGAGATGGAGAAGTTAGAGACTCTGAAGAGGAGGAGTCCCGAAGTGCCAAAATGAGAAATTATGAAACAAGAGACATCAACAAACCTAAGAACAAGTGGCACAACTAGGGAATGACAAGTGTCAAGCTAATTCAACACTTAAGGCACATGTAAGTCATGAATCAGAGTGACACGTGGCAGTATTCAACACGTATCAATCCACGTGTGACGTCAGCGGGTTTACACCACTTTGGAATTTCGGAAATCGAGAGATGGAGATGACAAGAACTTCTACCATAGGAGTCACGAAATCGCAAAATGAGAAATCGCAAAAGTTCCTTATGCATAAGGTTGTGGTCACAGTCCTTGGTCACATCAGCAAGAGGTGAAGGAAAGAGCTAGAGAAACCAAGCTCGTTTTCGGGGATCGAGACTTGGAGAGGCAAGAACTCAATGCAACAACAATTCTGAAATCACGATGTGTGAAATCTCGACTGAATCTGAAATGTCATATCAAGATATGATCTGGACCATTGAACTGACTTTTTTATGGAGTTTTGTGGATCAGGATTTGTAAGTGACAAAAACATTGAACGCCAAGAGTGTCGAAATTGCGATGTGTGAAATCTCGACTGAATCTGAACCGTCAGATCAAGAAGTGATCTGGACCATTGATCTGACTTCTTCACAGAGTATCGGGGATCAGGATTTGGAAGTGACAAGAACATTGAACATCAGGAATGCCGAAATAGCAATATGAAAAATCGCGTAATGATCTGAACCATCAGATCAAGTGTTTATCGGAGGGTTACTGTTCTCTCTCACAGTTAACTCCTCAGTTATGAATCTATTAGTGAAACAGATTTATGATTGCAAATCAGTTGGTGTTTCAGTTGCTCGGACAATTTTCTTTTTTTTGCCTAAGGAAATGCAAAGTGGAACCACCGGTGAGTGTGTATAAAAGAAAATGAGACAGACAGCGTGAGGATGGTTGTTCTGTATGAGAAAAGAATGAAACTGTAAGAAAAGGAAAAGGAGAGAATGCACAGGATGATTTTGGGCATATGTGCAGAGTGAGATGAAACTCAGAGAAGAATAACAGAACAAGTTGAAGAAGAGTAGAATGAGAGAACGAGTTGACGCAGAGAATACTTGCTGAACAAACAGAGGAAAAGAAGAGCAGTAGAACAGTGTGTAGAAGACCAGATTTACAGAACAAAGAAAGATTGGTAAGAACTGATTTATCTGTAAAGTTGATTGTTTATTTAGCCATTCATATTCTAGGGAGGTTGGGAGGTGCTCGGGAGGACTGTTTTCCTCAGAGGTTCAAGTGGGATCTTGAACACAGGAAGTTGTAGCTTCCATCTGGTTGCAGCCAGAGAAACCAGGGTGGCAGGGTGGTGCAAGGGAGAACACGTGTTCTCTGTTATACAGGTTGGAGCCCGTGTAACTGGAAGTTGGTGCTTCCATCCAGTTGGTGATGGAACATATAGCGAGTTGGTGCTTCCTTCTAGTGGGTGCTAGAGAAACCATAGAGTTGGTGCTCTCAAACAAGTTGCAGCTTGTAAAACAAAGGTAGCAGCCTCACATTGAGTTGGTGCTCAATTAAAGATGATGTACATAACTTAAAAGATTGCCTATCATTTCGAAGAAGAAGAGGTTTTCTCCCTTTATGGGTTTCCTCGTGA
>JZKD02S2082843.1:0-26443 GCA_000966675.3 Picea glauca | reverse complement strand
AATTTCAGATGGAAGATTCCTCAACAGTTAGCACACCTATGGTGGTTGGTTGCAAGCTGAGTAAAGATGATATCTCACCTGATGTTGATCAAAGGACATATCGCTCCATGATAGGAAGTCTTTTGTACATCACAACATCCCGTCCTGATATAATGAAAGTTGTTGGAATGGTAGGTCGTTTTCTGTCTGCTCCTAAACAAAGTCATTTGGTAGTTGTAAAAAGGATATTTAAATACTTGAAGGGAACAATGACTTATGGTCTGTGGTATCCTAGTAACCAGAATTTCTAGTTAACTGCTTATTCAGATGCAGACTGGGCAAACTGTGTTGATGAGAGAAAAATCACCAGTGGAGGAGCATTTTTTCTAGGTCACTCATTAGTTGCATGGCTTAGTAAAAAACAAGGATCCATTTCATTATCCACTACAGAGGCAGAATACATTGTTGCTGCTACTTGATGCACACAAATTTTATGGATGATACAAACTCTTGCAGATCTAAAGGTAAATTACACTGATCCAATTCCAATTCATTGTGATAACACCAGTGCCATTAGTGTCTCCAAGAATCCTATTCTTCATTCCAAGACTAAGCACATTCCAATAAAGTACCATTTTCTCGGAGAACAAGTTACAAACAAAATTGTTCAACTGAATTATATACCGTCTATAGAACAGATTGATGATATCTTTACTAAACCATTAGCAGCGACCCCTTTTGGATATCTTTGTCAAAAGTTGGGGGTTTAAATCTCTTGTGTCTAATCTGTTCACCTGGTCAGGGGAAGTACTTATTGAATATCTGGTGTAGTTCCAAGATTCTTATAGTCGACAGGGGGAGTATGTTTTGCAACAGATCAGGGGAAGAATGTTTCTTATTTGACATTGATGTCAAAGGGGGGAGAAAAGAGTTCAGGAGAAGAGATCTGAATGCATGCGGCTGAATGCATGTGGGTGCTTGTATTTCCATCAATGCCAAAGGGGGAGATTGTTGGAAATTATTTAACAGACAGCGAATTGCATAAGTACAGGAAGAGCGAATGGCATAAGTACAGGAATAATGTACAAAGGATTGTTGTCAAATATTTAATAGACAACAAATTCTTGTCATTGATGGAAAGTACAGCAGTGAAGATGGCATGAGTACAGGAAGTTTGTAATTGACAGGAAAACAGAAGATAAGTTCAGAGAGGTCAAATGATCAAAGGAAAATGATTGAAGGCAGCGAATGATCGAAGGCAACACAACATTGATCGAGTAATCGAAGAATCTCTGATCATTGAAGAGGAGGATAGATCTCAGCCATCAGATCCAAGCACAGGATCTGACCATCGTTGAATCGAAGAAGAACCCGCATGTCTTTTAATGTACAAGGAGAAGCGAGTGTAGTCGCGATATGAAAAATCGCGACTTAATCTGAGTTGTCAGATCAAGGTTTGATCTGGACCATTGTTTCCAGCCCATGTCGGAGTTTCGAAGATCGAGAGTTGGAGATGACAAAGTTTCTGAACATAAGGAATCTCGATATCCCGATATGCGAATTCGTGATTTAATCTGAGCTATCAGATTAAGGTTGAATCTGGACCGTTGATCTCATTCCATGTCGGAGTATCGGAAATCGAGAGATGGAGAAGTCAGAGACTCTCAACAAGAGGAGTCCCGAAGTGCCGAAATGAGAAATTTTGAAACAAGACACGTCAGCAAACCTAAGAACACGTGGCACAACCAGGGAATGACAAGTGTCAAGTTGATTCAACAATTCAAGCACATGTAAGTCACTAATCAGAGTGACACATGGAAGTATTCAACATGTATCAATCCACATGTGACGTCAGTGGGTTTACACCACTTTGGAATTTTGGAAATCGAGAGATGGAGATGACAAGAACTTCTACCACAGGAGTCACGAAATCACGAAATGCGAAATCGTGAAAGTGCCTTATGCATAAGGCTGTGGTCACAGTCCTTGGTCACATCAGTGGGAGGTGAAGGAAAGAGCTAGAGAAACCAAGCTCATTTTCGGGGATCGAGACTTGGAGAGGCAAGAACTCAATGCAACAATAATTTCGAAATCATGATGTGTGAAATCCCAACTGAATCTGATCCATCAGATAAAGATATGATTTGGACCATTGATCCAACTTTTTTATGGAGTTTCGTGGATCAGGATTTGTAAGTGACAAAAACACTGAATGCCAAGAGTGTCAAAATCACGATGTGTGAAATCTCGACTGAATCTGAACCGTCAGATCAAGAAGTGATCTGGACCATTGATCTGACTTCTTCACGGAGTATCAGGGATCAATATTTGGAAGTGACAAGAAAATTAAACATCAGGAATGTCGAAATAGTGATATGAGAAATCACGGAATGATCTGAACCGTCAGATCAAGTGTTGATCGGAGGCTTATTGTTCTGTCTCACAGTTAACTCCTCAGTTACGAATCTGTTAGTGAAATGGATTTATGATTGCAAATCAGTTGGCGTTTCAGTTGCTCAGACAGTTGTCTTTATTTTTCCTAAGGAAATGTGAAGTGGAACCGTCGGTGAGTGTTTATAAAAGAAAATGAGATAGACAACGTGAGGATATGAGAAAAGAATGAAACCGTAAGAAAAGGAAAAGGAGAGAATGCACAGGATGAGATTGAGAATATGTGCAGAGTGAGATGAAATGCAGAGAAGAATAACAGAACAAGTTGAAGAAGAGTAGAATGAGAGAACGAGTTGATGCAGAGCATACCTGCTGAACAGACAGAGGAAAAGAAGAGCAACATAACAATGTGTAGAAGACCAGATTTACAGAACAAAGAAAGATTGGTAAGAACTGATTTATCTATAAAGTTGACTGTTTATTTAGCCATTCATATTCTAGGGAGGTTGGGAGGTGCTTGGGAGGACTGTTGTCCTCATAGGTTCAAGTGGGATCTTGAACACAGGAAGTTGTAGCTTCCATCTGGTTGCAGTTAGAGAAACCAGGGTGGCAGGGTGGTTCAAGGGAGAACAAGTGTTCTCTGTTATACAGGCTGGAGCCTGTGTAATTGGAAGTTGGTGCTTCCATCCAGTTGGTGCTGGAACATATAGGAAGTTGGTGATTCCTTCTAGTGGGTGCTAGAGAAACCAGAAAGTTGGTTCTCTCAAACAAGTTGCAGCTTGTAAAACAGAGGTGGCAGCCTCACATTGAGTTGGTGCTCAATTAAAGATGATGTACAAAACTTAAAAGACTGCCTATCATTTCGAAGAATAAGAGGTTTTCTCCCTTTATGGGTTTCCTCGTGAAAATCTATCTCTGTGTATACCTTGTGTGTGACTGATGCTTTTTACTTTTACTGTCCATATGTTGTATAATGTTGATGATCACTTGAAGAAAGATTAAGAATATTTTAATAGACTTAAAATTGTTTAAGCTCAAGGACAACTGATTCACCCCCCCCCTCTCAGTTGTATTAGTAATTTCAACATAGATAAGAAGAAAGGTGGTGGTGAAACTCACATTGATGAATCTCAATAATGTAATTTTGAGGTATAAGACGATGATGGCGGAAGATCCTTAATGATGAGGAAAGTTCTCTTAAAGCCAGAGAAGGAGGCAGAGAACCCAGCCCAAATAAATAGTCTGTTTCAGACTGCTTGCAAAACTAAGGATAGAGTATGCAAAGTCATAGTGGATAGCGGTAGCACAGACAATCTTGTATCTACAGAGATGGTAGAAATGCTAGAGCTGGAGACTGTTGTACATCCAATCCCATACAGAGTTTCGTGGTTACAAAAAGGACATCAGGTAAATGTCACTAAACAGTGTTTAGTTGAATTTAAAATAGGAGGATATAGAGATGAAATATTATGTGATGTCATTCCCATGGATGTTTGTCATCTATTGCTGGGTAGACCATGGCAATATGATAGAAACATAGTTCATGATGGGAGGAAGAACACATACACCTTGGAGAAAAATGGTAGGACTCACATGTTGTTGTCGATTAAGAACCAAGAGGTGAAAATAGAGATGAACAACATTGTACTTCTCACGAGTGGGAAGGAACTTCTTAATGAGGTTAAGAAGAAGGAAGACACATAATTTGTTGTGGTCAGGAAACCCAGAACTGTTTTGACCAGTACGAGGATAGATAACTTACCAGAAGAAATCCAGGAGTTGCTGGAAGAGTTTGTTGATATAGTAGTGGATGAGCTACCTTGTTCATTGCCACACATTAGAAGTATAAGCCATCATATCGATCTTATACCTACAGCCAGTTTAGCAAACAAAGCAGTGTACAAATTGACGCTGCATGAAGATGAAGAGGTTAAGAGACAGGTCCAGGACTTACAGGACAAAGGATTGATTCGGGAGAACTCGAGTCCATGCGCTGTTCCGACAATGCTCAGCCCAAAGAAAGATGGAGGCTAGAGAATGTGTATAGAATCAAGGGAAATCAATAATATTACCATCAGATACAGGCTTCCATTGCCAAGGATGGATGACTTGATGGATTTCTTAAGTGGAGCAAAGTTTTTTTCAAAGATTGATTTGAAAAGCGGATATCATTAGATTCAAATGAGAAAAGGTGATGAATGGAAGACAACATTCAAGACAAATGAGGGGCTATATGAATGGCTTGTCATGCCATTTGGCCTAACGAATGCGCATAGTACTTTCATGAGATTGATGAACGAAGTCCTGAAGGATTTCATTGGGAAATTCGTCATTGTATATCTTGATGATATATTAGTTTTTAGCAAAATAGAAGCAGAGCCCTTAAAGCATTTAACTACAGTAATGAGGAGATTACAACAAGAGAAATTGTTGATCAATGTGAAGAAATCATCATTTATGAGAACAAAACTCATTTATTTGGGTTTTTTTATCTCTGCAAATGAGTTGAAAATGGATCCAGAAAAGGTAAATGCAATTAAGAATTGGCCATCGTCGAAGACTGTGTTTGAAGTTCGAAGCTTCCATGGTTTGGCTAGCTTATACAGGAAATTTATCCGAAACTTTAGTGGAATTAGCGCACCAATGATGGATACGGTGAAGAAAATACATAAATCTTTTCACTGGACAGAGGAGGTAGAGAAGAGTTTCAATCTGCTGAAGAAGAAGATCACTGAGCAACCAATTCTGGATTTTCCAGATTTCAGCAAGATGTTCCAGGTCAGGTGTGATGCGAGTAGATTTTCAATTGGAGTGGTCTTGAGCCAAGACAACTGGCCGGTTGCATATTTCAGTGAAAAAATGAATGAAGCGAAGATCAAGTACTCCACATATGACAAGGAATTCTATGCGGTCATATAAGCACTGAAGAAATGGAGACACTATTTGGTTCCTAAAGATTTTGTTTTGTATAGTGATAATCATGCTTTACAATTCGTGACTCAACATGAGAAGTTGAACCAAAAGAATGCTAAATGGGTTGAATTCATGCAGAATTTTACTTTTATGATTAAGCATATTTCTGGAACTGCTAACAAACTTTATGATGCTTTGAGCAAGAAATGTTTTCTTATGCAGGAATTCAGAGTCAAGACTTTGGGTTTTGATAAACTCAAAGAAATGTATAGGGATGATCCATATTTTAAGGAGGCATATGAGGCATTTGAGAATCTAGTTCTCAAAGACAAAAGCCAATGGACTAAATACATGATCCAGGATGGATTATTGTTTAGGGGAAATTAGCTATGTATTCCAAAATGCTCCATGAGGGAGAATTTGTTGAAGGAAAAACACAGTGGAGGATTGGCCAAACACTTCGATCATGATAAGACGTTCTAAAAGTTGAATAGCTCATATTACTGGCCAGGGATGAGAACATATGTTAAGAAATTTGTGGATAGATGCAAAATTTGTCAGCACACGAAAAGAAAAAGGCAGAATGCAAGAAATTATCAAACATTTCCCATACCTGAAAGGCCATGGGATGCAGTGAGCATGGATTTCATATTGGGACTGCCAAGGACACAAAGAGGATGTAATTCAATCTTTGTGGTAGTCAACAAATTTTCAAAGATGACACACTTCATACCATTCCAGAAAACCAGTGATGCAACTCATATTGCAAACCTATTTTTCAAGGAAGTCATCAGACTTCACGGCTTGCCAAAGAGTATCATTTCTGATCGAGATACCAAGTTCGTGGGACATTTCTAGAGGACCTTATGGAATAATTTGGGTACACATTTTTCTTTTAGCTCAACATATCATCCTCAAATGGATGGATAGACAGAGGTCGTGAACAAGAGCTTGGGATATTTGCTAAGAATCTTAGTGACTGAACACCACAATCAGTGGGATCACATTCTGCCACAGGCGAAATTCGCTTATAATGATTCACTTAATAGAAGCATAGGGTAGAGTCCATTCCAGATTGTATATGGAATGCAACCAAGGGGAGTTTTTGAATTGAAAGATTCAGAACAAGCTAAATTCAAGAGTGCTAGTGCAAAAGACTTTGCATAAGGAATGAAGGAGCTTCACAGCTGAATTAAGGAGCGATTGCAGAGTACAAGTCAAGAATACAAGCGAAGAGCAGATCAACACAGGTAAGAAATTCAATTTGAAGTTGTTGATCTGATTCTTTCACATCTGAGGAAGGAGAGGTTCCCAAGGGGAACACATAATAAACTGAAGATGAAAAAGATTGGACCATGCAAGGTTATAAAGAAATTTGGGGCAAACACATATGGGATTGAATTACCCGATGGGTTCGGAATCTCACCAATATTCAATATTGCAGATTTGTACCCTTACAAAGCTGAAGAAGCAGGAACATAAAATGAGCAGAAAGAAATTCAATGGACAAAACAAATGCGTGTAGATGAAAAGCCGTAGATGGAAAGCATAATTAACAAGATGATTAGCAGAAAGACCAGGAGAAAGGAGTATTTTGAATACTTGGTCAAGTGGAAGGGACATCCAGTTGAAGATGCCAGTTGGGAGGATGAAATAGAAATCCAAAAGCATGGACAGACCGTGCAAGAGATCATGAAGAGGAGTTCATGAAAATTTTCAAGAGAGGGAGTATGATGCAGGAGCATCATACAAAGCTGAAGCATGTGCCTAGCCAAGGGAACAACTGGACGCGTGGATGGGAAAAAGGAGCACGTTTTTTTTATGAAAGCGTTTTGAATTTTGAAAACTTTAGCATTAATGTAACAAGCTAGGAGGAGCGTACTTTCATTTATGTCTTGGAGATATGAATAGACCTAGAGATATTACTCTCATCTTCCGGATGTAATAGGCATTTAAGTCTGATAAATGTAAAGTAGGTAGATTTAATTTAATAGATTAGACAGTTAGAAGATAGGGGGAAAAATGGATATAGACACCCTCATTCTTGTATCATTGTAGAGATTTGTAACATTATCATTATTTAGAGTTGTAACATAGAGTTGTAGAGAAGAACCCATGTACAGGAGAAATTGAGTCAATATATGAAGCTTTGACTCACTTTCATGGTGTTATGATGTTTATTGTTTACCTTTGTTAAATGGTATGTTTACAATTGCTTTATTTCTCTATTAATACATCTGTTTCAATGTTGGGTTAAATGTATGATTTCATGTTAAGTGTATGAAGTCTGATAGAGAAGATGCATGAGTTTCAATTGTTTCTCTCTCTGAGAATCCCTGCAAGGAGTGCAGTGGACGTCCGCAAGGTGTGCGTTGACAAGGGTCTGCATTTTATTTCAGAAAGATAAGGAGAGATACCATTTTTCTCAGAACAGCATAAGTGCAGGTGAGGCACAAAGTCGTGCAAGGTGTGCGCAGGCTAGTTGAAACCTTTGAAGTTATCAACTAAGGTGAAGGTTGAAGGACTACTGTTGCAAAGAGTGCATAGGGTCGAAGACTCAAATAACCAGAAGTTATTTGAAAATTTTCCGCAAAGAGTGCGAGCAGGAACCTTTTGGAAGCCTTGAGTTTGGAAGTGAAAGCTCAGGAGGGTGAGTACCTTTGAAGAGTTCAAAGGGATATGGGGATTGAATCCATCATATAAAAGTTAAGTTCAGAAGGAGAACATTCAGTTTTTTGGGCAGAAGCCATTGAAACATGAATTGAGCGATCATAATTCTCTGTGGAGAGCTCACGAAGTCACGAAGACCATAGGATCTAGTGAAGCTACAAGGTGGTTAGGAGTTGGGCGAACCCATCACTTTGGTTTCAGGAATCAACGTGGACCATTGATCGTGATCAGTTTGAGCCGTTGGATCATTATCATGAACTCGGGGATTGTGAGTTTGGAGGCCAAACCAAAATTCTTGGTTTGCGCAAAGTTTCGAGTTGCGAGGAGCAGAGAAGGAGATCTAGATCATTGGATCCAAGTTCCAGCAGGACCGTTGGATCAAAACCTCTACGTGGTATCGTGTATCACGAACTTGGGGGTTGAAAGGACTTCTTTTCGACTGAAGAGGTCACGAGGTGCCAAGCGCCAAGGGATCGTGCAAACACGTGGTCCATCCATAAGTGGGGATAACGTGGCTGACAGGTGGTGTGAAAATAAAATGCCTTGAGAAAGGTGGAAGTGGTGACAGGTGGCAGAAACGTGTCGTTTGGAAATGTTCAACCCATCGTTGACTTATTGCGAGTCGTTGATTCGCAAAGGAGGAGCACAAGAAATAAACACTCCAACTCGCGAAGTCACAAGCTGCAAGTAGCGCTAGCAGTTAGTTGTAGCTGGTGGTCATGTGTAGAAGGTCCTAACAAGGAGTAACCATACCCGTATCATCATCTCAGGTATCGAGGGTTTGGAAAAGAGGAGTCGAGGATCTTCAATCCACGAACTCGCAAGTTGTGAGTTGCGAAAGGTGCTTGCGCTAAGGCCCAGTTGTGGTCGTGTGAGGGTGAAGCTCACACCTGGTGCTTGTTTGCATAGGTGGAGTTTTCGAAGGACCCGTGGATCGAATCCATGAGGTTCCAATAGGGATCCGAGGGAGCCGCTTCAGCTCGAGGTGAATTTAGAATGATCCTGTGCGAATCTTGACCCGAGGGTCGGGGGTCAGCATCAAAGGTGGGAAAGTTACTTACTTTTGTGTCAATCCAGCGAACATCTCTAGTTAATCTAGCACATCTCCTTGTATATACTTCATACATTTTGTTCTGTCAGTTCTCTAGTGATTCTTCTGAATCTGATGAACATGCGTTGTCACTTCGCTAGCTTAGTTTTCCATCGGTCGTAGTATTAATGTAATCCTGTTGTCTAGATGTTAATTTGTATATGTTTTCTAGTTCATATGCGCAGTATTCTTCTCTGATAGGTTCTATGTATTGTTGACCTTCATCTATATATAAAGTTTCAATGACCCTAAGGCCATCTCTTTCAAACGTCATACATCTTTTCTTTAAATCAACTACAATGGAATGATTGAAATCCCAATCAATTCCTAACAGCGTAGGGTAAGGGTAGATGTCATCAACTATCTCAATTACCTCAAAATATGCAAATGTTCTTACTCTGTCAATGTCCACAGGGACATGTTCCAATATTCCAAAGGGGCTTACAGCTTGTTGATTAGCCATCCTAAGTCTGATAGGAGAATATATAAAATTTAGTTTTCCCCTCAGTGCCCAGGTTTGCTTCGTCATGACATTGACCTATGACCCTAAGTCAAGGACCACATAGTCTATATCATATTCTCCTATATGAGAATCCAAGTGTAGTTCCTTATTTTTCCTTTTCTTATTGGATAGATGATGTATTTCTTTATTCAATAAGGGATCTATCCTTCCTATCTCATACTGTCTGATTAAATTTTGTAGTTCTTGTACAACTCTCTCATCCTGAATCAACTTAATACAAGTATATAAAAATTCCATGAGCTTGATTACCTCTTTTCCTTCTTTTGGCGAAGAAGATTGATCAAATTCCAGTGGAATTCCATATTCTCTTATTTTTGGTCGTGTCTTTGATGAAGATCCTTGGTCTTCTTTGAAATCTTTTCTTTCCTCCTCAAATATTTGTCTTTCTTTCTTTGCATCAAAAGTTTGGGTCTTCTCTGTAACTTTCCTGGCTCTTGAATCTTCTGTAGTCTTTCCTTGGGTCAGTGTGTCTTCTCCTGTAACAACGCCTCCTCTAGTGATAAAAATGAATCTAGGGTCTTCTCCGTGAGGTTCAACATATATCAGTTTCACTTGCGAGTTCTACTGAGGTCCCTGTTTCTCTTGAAGTTTAGCTAGCAATGTTGGACATTCCTCGATGACATGCTTGAAAGAGTTGCAATAGCTGCAAGTAGTGCAAGGGTTCTGACAGTCACTTTCCAAATGTTCTGGTTGTGCATAATTGTAACAAATATCCTGTCCTCGACCTTGACCCATACCTCCTCCTTTTCCTCCTCCTCTGAATCCACCCCGAGGATTGAAGTTTCCTCTCCCAGGGAAGTTATACCGCATAGTGTTTCCTTCTTGTTGTACTTCACCTTGAATTTTGTATACGTCTCTTGACCTTTTGTGCATGAGTTCATAAGACCTACAATACCTATCATCATTCCCTATGGACTTACATAACGTGCAATACAATTTTGTGGGTGTCTGAACATATTTTTACATGCAATAGAACTCACCAAGGTGATGTCTATTTTTGCATACTTTGCACCAGGGTAGGGTGACTTTCTTAAAAGGGCTCGGAGCTCCAGAGGCCAATTATTCATGATATAGGGGAACAATGTTCCTTTTCATGGCTTTTTGATCTTCATCTGACACACCATATGTCTTCTCTTTTATTTTTTCCCTTGTCTTTCTTCATATCTTCGACTTGCAGAGACAAACTAGTTAGCTGACTCAAGATTTGACTCATACCTTAGATGGATTCTCCCATAGGGGATAATTCTAACTTCATGATGATCTCTAGTGCCTCGTCCTATGAAGCAATCTTATTTTGCATCAGAGGAACTCTGATATGTGGTAAGAGGGAAGTAATGAACCATTCTTTTTTCTTCTCATCTGGGATTTGAAAAGTCATTCAGCCTGTTAGGGTCTTGAATCTCTGATCGAATTCCCAAATAGGTTCAACTACCTTCTTCTTGATCTATTTCATCTCTGTAATACATTGTGACTCCAACTTGGGTTTATTGAACTCTGCAATCAATGCATTCTTGATCTCATTCAACAACTTAGGCTATTCAAGTCCTTGGAAAATATTCATGTTACAGCTCAGTGCGTGATCCTTTAGGGTAGTACTAAACTGATTTATTTTAATAGATTTATCGGTGACATTCTTAATATTCCATATGGATTCACATAGGAACTAGTTTTGATCAGGATCTTCATATCCATCTCCCCTAAAAATAGGGAGCCTCATCTCATCTTCCATAGATCTTCCTAGGGTTCATGAATGAGTATGTGGTGGACTACTAGTGATAGTGCTTTGAATGCTCTGGAGGCTTGGATTACTCTGATTTATTAATGCTATTGAATCAACAAGAGGGATAATAGTACTTACTTCAGTAGTCTGCATAGTTCCTGAAGTTTCTAGCTCTTCCCGGTGAGGTTCTTCATCTTTCCCTTCCTCTGTCCCATCAGGTTCTCAATGTTCTTCGTCTGTCATATATGCCTCTTCTCCACTGTAGAAACCCTCATCCCCATAGTTCTACATAAACAGGTTTTCAATATGAACTTCTCTGAATGCTCTCCCACTACGAATATGTCCACCCTCTATGTCATTGTCACTGTCTGAATTCTTGAACATTAGCTTTTCCAGATCTGACCAATCTATTATATCTTCAAGCTGTTCTTCTCATGCAATAGAATCTTGATCCTCAGCTTCATAAAATGTAAAAATTTTCCTCTGGGTCCCTTGATAAAATATCTCTCAGCTTGGCTATATCACTCTACTCTATCAACAACAAACTCAGTGATGTACCCTCCAATGGTGCTATAAAAAAAATGATCTATTTCTCTTGACATGATGTTATCAACTCTCTTGACCTTCTTGATAATCGCTGATGTCCAAACCACAAGAGGTCTAGATCTGATCTCAAACTGGGTATCTTCTAACCTAGCTAACCACTCATATAGCTCCTGATGAATTCCTCCAAAGAAAATCTTGTGTATATTAGTAAAGATATATCTCTCCAACCTATCCTCTGTACTAATATTAGGGTTCTTGTTCCGGGCTTCAATGAAGTCCTTTTCTTGATATTCTATCCACTTTTGAATCTCTGTATTTGATGGAAACCACCTTGACATTCCCTCAAGAAGATTCTTGTCCCAACAACAAAACCATTTGTTAGCACAGGGGTAGACCCAGGGTTCAGCTCCAAGAGCACACCAACAAGCCCTAACTACTGGCCCTTTCAGCAACACCTGCGAAGAAGATGCAGTCTCACCTGAAGCAACTATGGGGGGGTTGCAGGACAGAGATGTCTAAAACCAAGTGGAATATCAAGTGGATCTAATACTATAACAATACAACATGCATATATCACTTATCAACTCATATCTACTCCACACAACTATCTATCAGTTCTAACACAGTAATGCAATAGCAGTATATCAATGGATAAGAATAGAACATTAATCACACATATGACATAAGATATATGTGGTTCACCCTCTCTCTAGGGCTATGTCCACATAACTATGCTTATAATATATTAATATGAAGCATACAGTTCTTGTCTATGCTCTTAGCTAGCAGATCTTATTTCTTCTCCTCACTATCTCTCCCCTCCATGTGCACCCAGATGCAGGGTCGATCTTCGTACCCAACTAAAGATCTTACAATACATAAGGCTCTCATACCTAACGCTTCTTTCTCACTCAATATTACTTACTCGATCACACAATGGAAAAGGAAATAACAAAAATCATAACACCAATAATAGTAACAACAACAACCCATCCCAGGTCCTTTAGACCTCTATTTATACATTACAATCAATCATTAACATCCTTAGGACAAAACCTAGGTGTCAAAGCCCTAGATACCAAAACCCTAGGTGTCTAAAACCCTTGGTCAACTTGACCTGCATTTTCATGGCTCCGCCAGCCTGTCTTTCCTTCCTTCTTGCACGTTTCTCCAAAGCATCCAACGGTGGATTTTTCCTCTTGCTGAGCTATCCATGTTCCTTCTTGCTTATTGATCTGTCATCCTTTATCTCCTCATCCAACGAATTTCTTTCTCTTACTTCACTCCATATTTTCTTCTCTTTTGCTCACATCGAACCAGTAACAGTCACGGTGTCTTCCGCGTAGTTCACATTTTGCCTTTTCTTCTTTGCTCTTCGCTACCTTTCATAACCAAGGGCCAAAAAGCGACCCATTAAAATGGATGCAAAGGTTTTTACCTCTCGTCTTAAATTTTCTCCTCCTGCTTGTTGTGTAATTAAAGGAAACCTACCTACCTAATCTCTAATCCCTTTAGCACCTCCCCAACAATGGCGCCAAAAATGTCAAATGAAATATATGCTATCTATTTTGACATTAAATTGTCAAGATGGGGCATGTAATCTTCGAGGTGCCAACACTGTATGTGCGGGTCTAGAAATCTAATCTAGCCTATCCTAATCTAATCTAATTCCAATAAACTCAAAGAATGAAGACCTTTACTTTAAATTTACAGAGTAATCTACAACTAGGAATGATAAATTCATTATTTTAAGTGAACAAATATTGAATAAAAGAAAACTATCTTTCTTTAAAAACAACCTATGTTCATGGGAAGTGAACTCATAAAGCAAACTATCATTAAAAATAAATTCTTTATAGTGAACTATATTCTTAAATAAAAACTCACTATTATTTCTATCTTGCAAAGAATAAACACTAATCTACCTAATTGAAAGCAAGAAAAACAAGAACTCACAATTATTTCTATCTTGTAGTGAATAAACATTAATCTATCTAACTGAAAGAAAGAGTGTTGTGATAGTATTCAAATTTGATGATTGTGTCTATGGTGTCGAATGGCATCACGATGGAATCTAACCACTAATTATAATTCAAGTGGAATTAACTCAATTCTAACTTCTACAAAGAAATGTAGAGTATGGATAAGGAAGTCTATAGAAAGTTTTTCCATCATAAAATAAACATTAGGTGTTCTTGGAATCCATATGATTTACAAACATTGTGCAAAAGATATTCAATCATCAATCATCACTAATACTGGAAAATACTCTATTCAAAATCACTAATTCAAGAAAATCTACAAACCAATAACTAGCACTAATTAGAATTCCTATTTCAAATTCATAACTAAAATAGCATTGAAAATAATCTGTATAGAAATCTACAAAATCACAACTAATTCAAGCAAATCTAAAAACTCCTAACTAATACTAATTAGAAATCATGACTCAAATGCATAAGTGAGATAACATTGAAAATCAAAACTTGAAATTATAACTAGGGTATCATGGAAAATCATAACTAGGATGTTATTGGAAATCATAACTCAAAATCCACTTCTATCTTATCATGTTGATGCTAAAAACGGGTTTAACAAGTTATGCATACCTACAGAGAGTATTTGAAATTACAATTTAATAAATGAGCTATGTTTAAATAGATACTCCGTAGAGTGATTTACAACTTTACAAAACAAAGAGAAAAAGACATGACAACATAAGTAAACAAATCCCAAGAAAATAAATTAGAGCCAACAATCAAAATGTTAGAAACAAAGATATAAACAAATGAACATGGATGTCCACACATGCTTTGTGATACCCACAAAATTCAGAAAATGAGCTGCAAATTAGAAGATATACAGTGATATAAATTAAAGAAGTAATCTAAAATTAAACATATACACACAACAAATGGAATTTAAACAAGCAACTTCAGAATTGAAGAAATATGAAAGGAAAATATATAGATGCAAGTATATACTGATATAAGAAATCACCCAGACCACTAGTGGCCCCCCCAAAAGGTCATGGAAATACTTCAATAGAAAAATACAGTCACTAAGTTAACGCAACAATGGTATTAATCCTCAAAAATAGAGTATACAACAAAATGAAGATAATGTCTATGTATAAAATAAAATGCATTTGCTTTTTCGTGGCATAGGAAGAAGTATGTATAGATTATTACATAGCTTGAGAGGTCGACCACTAGAAGGTTCAACACTCTCTAAAAACAATAATTCATTAAATTCCAGTAACAAAAATTATCTTGTCCAATAGTCTTGTGCGCTCAAAATAACGTCCTCTACAACTGCACAAGTCTCGATGTGTTGAGTTCCATATATGGAGGGCGTGAGTGGGCACAAAACCCATTTTCCCAATTCTCTCATTGAATCCCGTCGATATGATAACCACCAAATCCTCTGCACTCCAAGTGTCGGATCGAGTGTTAGATCGAGAGTTGGAGGGACGGATCGAGGACCACGAACTTCTCTCAATTCATCCACAATTTTAGGAAACTGACTAGAAGGGACCTAATTGGGCATATTGGGCACAACACCCATGTTCCAAACTTTTTTGTTTCAAATTCATCTTCCCACAAATTGAGATCAAAGTTAACTGCATCGAAAAAGGGTCGGATGAAGGTCCAGATGAAGGATTGGATTGTTAAATCCAAGAATTGTAATTACGCCCAGAAATTAATTCATAAACAACACTTGAAGCCTTTGAGATAATGTAAAAATAACTGTAATAATGTGATTATTAGCTTTCTTAGATATCAACATGCTGTTAAAAGAGATCAGGATAAAAAAATCTCAAAAAGATGACAAGAAAATCCAAAATGCACTGAGATGCTTGAGTTTTATTTTAAATATATAGACTAGATAGTAGTAAAAGATGATCAAAATAGGGGATCATCAGATACTCTAAAATTATTTGGGCGAGAATACCAGAGGTTTCAATAGTAGATATCTTATTGGTATTATTCATTGCTACATTCTTCATAAAGAAATGAAAAATAGATTATGGGCATCGGTCATTGCTCTAGTTGGATGCGTACTAGATGTTTTTTATTATAGAGAAATAGTTTCTTGGTGTGCTAATAAATTTGATCAAATTTGGAGGGCGATTCAACTTCAAGGACAGTCTCCTATCTCTTTATCACCATCATTTTTCAGAATAATGTTGAATCTTTCAGAGCCAACAATCACGTTCAAAGTAGACAAGGCCAAAAATTTATAGAAGGGAAAGACAATGGAATAGAACTCTCGCAGGAATATCTTGAAGATCCTACAACAATGTTGGAGGGCTTATAAAAAATTCATGTCAGTTTACTAAAGAATTCTTGTCGAGAAGTAGCATGGCTCTTTGTAATAATTACAGGTCAAGAATCCACAACATCCATTCATCAGTTGGATCTTTACATTTTATATTTCACAGTCCATGAAGAAGCAATCTTCGGCTGGGAAAATATTATCTTGGTGGAAATCTCTTCACAATTGTCAAACTTCAAGAAAAATAAGAAATTTAATATGTCTTCCTATTTGATATTTTCTATCACTTATTTCCATGTATTTAAAGCCTTGAGTATTGGAAAATGAGTGGAATGTAAGATATATCCAGTAACAATGTCGTATCGGGACTTGTGGAAACAAATGGACACTTACTATTTTTACGAAGTTTACAATGCATTTGTATATTATTTCAAGAAAATTTTCTTCATAATGAATACATCTAGATTATCTTTGGAAGTATCAACCTTCCTGGATAAGAAGGGAAATATTGAAAAAATGGAAAATTGCAGTGTGGTGAGAATCTATTCGTTCTCATGAAAATCCCCTTTATCTCCCTTATTTTTTTCTATATAGAATGTTTTCCATATAAGTTGCTAGACAATATAAGTTTTGGTAACATTTGTTTTATGAGAAAAGGAAGACACAATTCATTCCATTACCCTATAAAATTGGGGAAATTTTATTAAGAGGCATTTCTAAAATTGATGAATTTGTAGTACAGTTGGACCAATATAATATGAAAATTTCACAAGAGATCAAGGGTTTCAACCCAAATCATATTTTTATTGACCACATGAAATATGTTGGATTTAGTAATTCACTTAATAATACATTTTTATTGGGAGAAGAGGAAGGATAGTGTCAAGACACTCCAACATTAATAGACGAAAGGAAAATAGATGATATTGAGACTATTGTTAGTATAACACACCAACATAAGCAAAGGGGAACAACGACAAATAAAATAATCACTCACTCTCCAAATGTTTCACAAAAAATAGGCCCACCCAAACAACGTTCTTAGTTAGCTATAACAGAACAAAATAAATCTTCATTAAATAATTCTCAACAAGAGGAAGAACAACACATACCTCAGAAATACATTATCCTTGAAGACATGGACCTAGATTTGGATATAGAGAATATACAATTTCTTAATGATGAATAGATATTATAAGAAATAAAGAAGTTGTAGTCGAAATTGTAGTTCAAGAGGAAGTATTTTTAGAGGAGAAATCATTTAGTCCACAAAATGATTTATTTGAAAAAAGTTCCAGAAAATTAATTTTTGAAAGACCTAATTCAATAAATAAAACAATTCAAGGAAAATATTTTTCTGACTTAAATATCAAGGGTGTAACCCCTTCAATAATTGCTATAGTTCACAAATCTATAATCGATTCTCTAGAAATGTCAGTGGATGACATGGAGGCCAAAAATATAATGCTTAAAGAAAGGGTCAAGGAATTAGATTCTACTTTAATTCTACCACCTATTTTTGCCACTCTGGTCTCAACAATCCAACCTTAGAAAAGATTTGATAAAACCCCATAATCAATTTTAAGGCTGAAAGGAACTTCAAGTCTACTTGTTATAGTTAGGCGCTACATTGGAGAAAATATAAAGAAGAGAATGTCTCTCATCTTAGAGACATGGGATTTAGCAAGCAACGTTTACTATCATATTTTATTTTTCTATTGATGAAAATATTCTTTTAAATTTATCTACTATGTGAAACTTTCATATTTCTTTCCTTGAATGTGATAAAAAATATTTAATGTTGTGATGGATGTGAGATTTATGTTACATCTTTTGTATTTGTTATGTTTGTATAATATCTCCGCAAAATATTTTTATGACTGAAGATTCTTGGTCCATTTCTCATAAATAATTTATGCATATATATTCTTTTCAAATATTTTTCATTAATTTAGTGATAAAAATTCAAAGTTGTTTATTTAACACTCTCCCATTTTAATATCGTTGAACTGATATATTCAAAGAAAAGAATTTAAAGAATTTAAACATGAGTACCACATCTATAAAAACGCAGGGGGATTTATATCTAGGGATGATTTTAGGGGCTAAAGTTCACTCATGGGCTAATTTTCCAAGGTTCTTCCCAAAAAACGATTCTCCATTCTAAAACTTATTTGCCCAAATTATATAGGATAAAATTATTTTACCTTAAAATCGCCAAAATTTTATACAAGCTATATTAAATACTTAGAAATTTGAATGTTTTTACAAAAATATTGCCAAACATTTATAGTTGGCATTTGAAGGATTAGTAAGATTCACCAAGGTTTCTACATTTTGAAATAAATTTACATCCTTAAAATCATCCATGTTTATATCCTCATGAGGTTGTTGTTTCTATATTAGCTCATTCAAAAAACAAAAACTAGACATTTATTGTTTGCCTGGCTAGAGAGATCACACAAAAAACATGGATTAATGAGTCTAGTTGCGAGGGTTTGAGTGGAAATGCATGTCTAAATTTATTGGTGCCCCCAATATTTTTAGCTTTCCCCCCTTTTTCAATTCCTTTCTTGGATTTCGTAGGGGTTTGATGGGCCTAGGTAGACTCTATAAAAGACATAGGGGTAGTACATGTCAGTTGAATATGTGTCATAACTAAATGAGAAGATGGCATGGAAGGCACAAGAGGTGGGGTGATGATCCAATTACTATATAGGAATCCCCATAGTAAGGTTAGGTGAACTCAAAATATCCATCATGGGTTTATTGACTATTATCGGAAGGTGAAATAAGAATGACACTTGGGAAAAAAAATTCCTAGGATATGGGAGCAATGGGATCAGTAGAGTGTTGCGAAGATGAGGCCAAAAATGATAAAGGTGTTCATGCACCAAGTTGTTACAATGTTGAAACCGTACGCACATTGGATGGGCCTTGAGGTAAATCACAAGTGGAGGAAAATAATATGTACCAAGAAATGAAGAGTCTTTGAAAAATCTAGGGATAAAATTAGAAAAAAGGATATGTTTTTTTTACCATCAATATAAGGGACACGGCTATCATGATTTAGTTGAGTCATAAGATCATGGTAAGTAAGTTGATCAATTGTAACAACCTTCATATTATGGGGTAATTTCATCATATGAGAGAGTAAAGGGGAAACCAACTTCATATCATATATAAAACTATTTCCTAAGAGAATTTAATAGGCCGAGGGTGAATCTATAACCTCAACATAGAAACTAACTTGTTCTTGGCTAATTGGATGGGAAAATTTTGAAATAACCATTATAGATAAGAGGATCGACCATCCTATGCACATAAGGTAATAATAGATGGAATAAGCTTAGGGGAACCTCACTTATTCTAGATATGAGTACACATTATGCATGTGGATGCACCTTCATCAATGATAGATTGATGAAAAAAAATATTCTTTATTGTGACTGCAATTTGAATGGTGACAGAAGAGAGAAGACAATGCTTAGATTTTTCAATATCAAACATAATCATTCTATCATCCAAAAAATAAAAAATGCCCAAAGTAGATAGTAATGCCTTTCTTTGTGAAGGAAAAGTATGGAGGACTTATAATGATGAAATAGTTGCAAGAGACTGAGCTAAATCATCTACTATAATGTAGTTATGGGAAACCCATGCATGAGGGTTGGGGGCATTCAAACATGAAGGAACCTTTAGCATATTAGCAGGAATATAGATACTAGGTTAGGGTATATACAAAGTTCCATTAATTTCTATAGTAGGATCACTTGAGTCAACAAGTTGTGCTTCCAGGGGCATACCATACTGATAGGATTGGGTAAAGAGGTTAATATTAGTCAAATCCATGTACAAGATTTGGTAAGTACCATATCCAGGAGGGTTTTAATTGGAAGGTTGAATAGAAGCAAAGGATTTTGGTGTGGATAAAAATCCCTAAGTTGGAAAATGTGTTTGTGACACAACAGGTTGTGATGATGAAGTTTCGGTGGTTTTATTGGTAGGATGATTGGATATGGTATTATATTTCTTTTCGACTCCTTCAATCGAAGAAAATTAGGTAAAAATAGACAATCATTGGTGTAATTTCCATAGACACCATAAACAAAGCAAGGATTATTTGTGTGAATCTGAGGTTTCTTCCCCTTTTTAGGTTGGGTATTATTTACTTGACTCTGTTTTTTTGTATTCTAGTTCCGTCTAGTGTTATTATTGTGATGTTTTTTTTGGGTCCCTTGATTCCCTTAGTTTTGGCATTGGTCATTTTGTTTTCCCTTCCCCTTATTATTATTTTTGTTGTTTGTATTTCAATTAGGGCGGTTGGGTACATTTTGTTGATTATACACTTGTCCTTGAAGAGTGTTAGGAAACGAGCAATACTTCCTGTTATAGCACAAAATGCCACACCTATGCTTTTGTGCCATGGACTAACCCTTTACTAATTATTGATATCCTTTTCCCCCAAAGGACCTCTCAACATTAATTAAAATGCATGCCCTAAGAGAATATATGCGGGTTTCCCTAGTGCAACATGTGGAAATCCACACTTTACCACATTGCAACCCGCAAATTCCCTCAAAATTTGTGAACACTAAAATAATCTCATGTTTTCGGGTGCGTTTTTCGGTTGGACTCATTTCCCAACGACTCTTTCCCATAATAAACAAAATCCAACTCCCCAAACCTCTTTGGGATGATATAAAATAATCATTCATGGATAAGGATAGGTGAAGTACTTTTATGCAAAGTTATGTTGCCAACATTTAGCAAGCCTCCCTTCCCTATAATTCTCTGAGCAACACCCTGTGTAGTGTGGAAACTCCTTTTCCAGAAATTATTTCACATGTTATATGACTATATAGTATCTCCTTATATCTATCTAAGTCATTGAATGAACTGAGAGAGTTGGCTTCAAGATGGTGCCTAAAAGATGGACAATGTTGTAACTTACCTTTTCCGTTTTCTGATAACAAAAGAGCTTATTTTCCCTCATTTATGGTCTTCATTGTATAGTTATCTATATACTTACTTTGAATCTGATTTCTAACATGCAAATTCTTTTAATGATATAACTATCTTCATAGTAGCACTTGTTCTGTGTATTTCTTACAAGATGGTTCTAGCATAAGATTGGTGGCCCTTCGACATATTGGAGCTTTAGATTGACATAAAATGGGAGAATAAGGTGTTATCCTTCTATTTTATCTATCCCTACCTTCTCCAAAATAAAGTAGTTATTTTGTTTGATTTTTGTGTGTTTGTGTTTGATGGGAGATATTCATCTTTTTCATTTAGTCTTGGTCTGATGTGATCCTGATCCAAGATCGTAGGGAATAAAATCCCTTAATCAGAATTGGTGACTCTGTTGGGGACTCTCCTAGTTGGGTCAGTTTGGTTGAGGTGTATTGCTTTCTTTCTTTGTCTTTTTCTATTAATTTCAGAGTATTTTTCAGAGTCTTTTAACCTCACAGGACCTATTTCAAAGTCTTGAAGCCCTATGTTCCAAGTGGCCCTTTTTATTTTATGAGATTACCTTTCCATTTGCGCGTTTATTCTCTATAGCTCGTGTAAATTTGCATGTTGCATATCTACAACCCATGGATATCCACTAGTTTCATTGGTAACAGTCATGTACCTGTGTGAAGTTGAAAGTTTTTAAAATTTCTCTCCCTTTCTGGGTTGAATGCTTGGCTTGATCAGTCACCTAGACTGTCTTGAGTCTCTGTTTGGTTTCTCTCTGTTAAGTTCTAAAATTTTATCATACATTAAAAGAAAAGACATTACTCTTGGTTTCCCAACATTATTGGCTTATTTTTAGCTTGCATTTTTAAGTAAAATGATTCTATAGTTTCTTTTAGCATCTTTTGTTAGTTTTTCTTTGAGAGAAAGAAAAAAAAATTCTAGTTTTTCTACTAGTTAGATATCTTTCTTTCTTTGCATTGTTTGAATTTTTATTTGAAAAAGAAAATTATGTTAGCATAGCTTTATGTTTTCTGCTCATCTTAAAAGCATTTCAAAAGAAAAATAAGAAAAAAAATCGTTTTGTTTTTTTCTTTTCATTCTCTTGAAAGTTGCATTGTGCATTTTGCATTAGAAAAGGAAAAACAATTGCATCTTTAGGTTTGAAGAATTAGTGTAAAGTTTTATTTTCAAGTGTTCTTATAAGTTTAATTTCTATAAGAGTCTCAAACAACATTAGTTTCACCTCCATACCCCTTGAGTAAAAAAAACCACTGAAACAAACGCTAAACTTAAAATGTACTATAGTTTGTTTCTAGGGTTCAAAAACAAGTTTAGGGTTAGGGCCTTGGATTATGATTGGAGAGATAACTCTCTAAGGCTGAAAAAAAAAATAGGAGTATAAAATAGGGAGAAACTCAAATCTATCTATTGTATAGGTATATCTGGGAGCCTCCTCTAACACAGGAGATAAACATGAGGTCACATGAAGGAGAGCTGAGGATATTTCCCTCCGAAGCTTGACTAAGCATAGTGGAGAGATTATATATTGGTGGTTTCTCTAGTTCCCTTACCTCCACGAGAGGTATCTCTTTCGAAGCTTTGGGATTTTCTACCCTAACCATACATTTGATATTAATTTTCAAATGTACCCCCTAGACGATGACTTTGAGTTAGTGACCTTAGTGGCTTTTCCTAGGAATATCATAGGTGATTGGGGAGGCTTGTCGTGGTACCTGGGGAAGATTTCATATAACACTTTTCAATACTGCTAGAGGGTTCCCCAAGAAGCATGGGTAATTGCACCAGATAATGTTGGTTAGTGGAGGTCTGGATAATGACTTCTCACTCCTTTGATCATTGGTCAACAATACTTAATAAAATTGGGCCTTCGTCCGAAACGTCCTTTTCCACTTTTTCGTTGCTTTGGACCCAAGACCTCATCCACCTGGGTTCAAGATTTAGAAATCTTGTTTACTTTCGATGTTTCTCTTAGGGAATTTTATTATAGTGATGCTTTGTATAGTTGGCCTTATGTTGTTTCAGTGTCACTACTTTTGTATCATTGATTCAAGGTGGTTGACCAACCGCTTTGTCTGTCGGGAAGGACCCATAGTATTTCTCTTAAAAGCGTGGAGCATCCTCTTAGAAGGCATGGGTTTTTATACCACTGATTCACAAAATTCCGTGCGTGAGATGTTTATGGACATGAACAATCCTGTGAGGGACAAAACTGTGCATAAGAATGATATGGCCAAAAGTCTTGAGGATACCAACTAAGGGACCCTTGTACAAGGGGATTCTTGTGATTTTCATTTCTTTGGAAATGTTGGTGACCCCTTGATAGCCACTTTGAACATTCATGGGTTGAATGTACGACTACTGGTTTGGTTGTGTACTACTCCAAACATCCTGAATGATCTTGATGCTTCTCAGATCAACACCTTATGTAAGGGGAATCATACAGATTTTTATCCTTCACCTTATGCATTCGTAAAGTCAAATTCTCATCCTTCTCCGACTTCTAGTAAAAATATAACTACTATTAACCAGAAATATAAAAGGTGTAGGAAGAGGAAGGATAATAAAAATAAATCGGATAGTCATGTTGTAGACTTGTCACTAGCCTCAGTAAGTCATGTTGGTGGAAAACAACTAGTCAATGCTAGTCATACCGGGGGAACGAGTCTAGTCATTGCTAGTCATATTGGAAAAACATTACCAACCTCTACAAGTCATGTTGGATATTTTCCACTAACCTATGCAATTCATGTTAGAAATAGGTCAACAAACTCTGTGATTCATGTTGGAGTCTTGTCACCAACCTCTCTAAGTCATCTGCGGAGCACAAGTCCAATCACTTCTAGTATTATTGACATTGAGGCATCGACATTTGCAAGTCATGGTGAAGTATTCTCACCAACCTCTTCTAGTCACATTGGAGAATTGCAACCAACCTATGCTAGTCATGTTAGGGGAAACCTACCAACCACTACAAGTCATGTTGGGGGCACTGATATGATTTAGAAGCCTAGACCTATAGGACATAATCTCAATTTCCCTTGCAATATTTGCAAAGGAGATCACCATACTCATTTGTGCCCTAGTATTTCCATGGTACAAGAAGTGTGGTCCTTTTTTAAAGGCCCTTCTAGTTTTGAGTCATATTCAGTTTCCCAACAATCCTTTCAATCTTTGGTTGATGAAGTGGTCATGTCAATGCAATATTCGTCTGAAACCACTCTTGGTTTGGGGAGTGATTCATCTCTTGACCATGTTGTGTCACTTCCTATTCAAACAATTGTTAAGGAATTGGTTGAGGAAGTGGTCGTGTCGATGCAGTCTTCGGTTGATCGCACTCTTCTGTTGGAGAGTGACAAGTCTAAGGAGGTTATCTCTTTGGTGCAATCTTCATATGATCCCACTCCTCTTTCGGGGAGTGATGTGTATTTTTACCATTTTGTTAGCATTTCCATTTTAGTACCTTCTAAACAAGGTGGCATTCCACTCTCTTTGAGTATGATCCCTCCAAGTCCTAGGATGGTTTCTTTTGATTGGAATGATATTGTAGATCCCCTCCTTCCTTCTTTTGCACCCTTCCAAATAATGGTTGGAGTTAATGAATTAAGCATTTGTAGAAATATTTTATATGAAGGATCCTCTACAAGTATTTTATCATCCTCAACTTGGAAAGATTTGAGTTCTCCCAGTATTGTGTCAGCTACTAGTGAGTTGTTGGATTTTGATAGAAGGCCTAGAGAATTCCTGGGGATTCTTCCTCAGTTTCCTATCACGTTAGGTGGGAATATTTTTAGTCGATATATTAGTGGTATGAATCCCTTTAGACTTTAATTTTATTCTTGGGTGTGATTATGTGTATGTGATGAATGATATGGTGTCTACACTCTTTCGTGCGATGCATTTCCCTCATAATGGAATCATTGTCACTATCAATCAAATTTATTTTGATAATCACCATCCTAGTTCAACTTTACCTCAAGTTTCCCCTTTTGGTGTTCCTAGTGTTCGAGTAGACTCTTCCCTGCCATGGGTGAATTATGTGGCGTCTTATCCTCGTTGTTCAATTTCTCCTAAGAAGGATCATTTAAATTTATGTTTTCCTTCTCAAGACAAGGTCTTTGAAATTGATCAGGTGTTTTATCTGATGGGGGGATGGGAGCCATTGCTTCTCCCTATTGGATCGAGTAATCCAACGTTTCCTCTTGAGTCTGATATTCTTGTTTGTAAGACCCTGATCTCTAGTATTTGTGAGTTGTCGAGCCCTAGTTTCATGGATTTTTAGTTTCCTTTAGATGAGGCCATCCTTGAATTTATAATTATGGATTTTCGACCTCCTCCTAAACTAGAATATGTATTGGTTGGTTACCAATGAAACCCTTGGATTGAGCCTAGAAATGGGCTCTACCTAGAGAACTACTATGCATAAGTCGCAATATTGTGCGGTACTCTATAGATATTGTCATTTTAGGGTTTATTTTTTTCGATTTATCTATCCCTTACTACTTGTATTTATCTCTATATTAGACTTATTAACTTCTGGGTAAGTGTTTTTGGTATTATATACAAGACTTTGCAGACATTTTTCTTTGGTACCTTTCCATTCCATGTCGATCCATTTTGACAGGTAATGTTATCGAAACTAGCATATAGGTTATGTTGGCACTCTGTAAATTTGTTTTGGCTGATCAAAAAATGATAGAGGTAATTGTTTCAACCAGCTTTAGAGATGAGGCACTAGCCTGCTCAACTTACAGAGGGCTCTCTCATGTCACTTGATATATCTATGGAAATTGGTGGCTACAATTTTTTTTTAGGGGGGCTTCTTATAAAATAATTGAAGAAATGAAGATAATATTTGGGCTATGGAGTCTGGAATGAACAATGCAATGTCAAAACATAAAAAATATCAAGTTGAAAAGGCTAAATGAGGCGATGAGTCTGAGTTTATATCTAAAATTTGCATGGCATGAAAGGAAAAGTAAACATATAACTTCATTAGAACATATTTAAAATAAATTCTGAATAGGTTGAGAAGAAATACACATGGTCTAAATCGCTTGAGCCAAGAGCATCGCAATGATGACTTCTAGGTTTTTGTTTCTCCAATTTAGACAGATGAAAGTGTAAACGAAATATAAGATTACGGGAATCACATACTATGAAAGAACGCAAGACTCATATCACTACCAATTAGAATCTTTCCATAAACAGTTCAAAATCTTCTTCTACATTTATATATTCATTCTAGCCCCAAAGTTTACAAAGTCTTCCTTCTCAGAGGGCAGGATCCTCTTTTCTCCATGCATTCTATATCCTCAAGATAATATATATATATATATATATATATATA